>JAVXUP010001572.1:0-216346 GCA_033070095.1 Escallonia herrerae
GAACTAGCGAATAGTATACGCGCCATCTTCACTTCTTCCAAAACTCACTTAGAGTGAATCCTAAAATCCTCGATTTATTTCATCCTTCTTCTCGCCATATGCGTCCGACTGCTTTTCTATCTCTCTGACTCACACTCTTGAACTCTATAAGACAACGACTCATGCATTCCATCGTCTCCATAACCCGTACCAATACACATCCCTTTTCTCTATGTCACTTTCTCTTACAAGGATGCGGACAACCGACGACACCACACATTAGAACCCATAACCCTCACACTATATTCCTTGTCAAAATACACAAACACAAAGCATAATGCACACCTATACAACCATACAATAACCTGCGCACGACACCACTAAATCTACCATTACAAGTACCGTCTTCTAACAATTCACAACTAATCCACCACCATTCTTGCTATTGTGCTACACCCAAAAACCAACTCTAAAGCGCCCATCCACATTACGCACCCAAACAAATCACAATCTGCTACACACAAACTAACTAATTTATCCCATTTCATTCACCACCAACACTGCCGCTAAATCACCCTCTGCACAGCCACGAAAATCACAACAACACAATCAAACCTTGCTTCACAGTCAATATCAGAAACTAATTCTACGCCATAGTCATGGAGTTCCCAGTAGCGACGGCAATTAGACGGCGGTTGTGGTTGGTCCGAGGACTTACAGTGGTCCCTTTTTCGCACCACGTCTCTGCGGCTCACCATTGAACCGGTGACTGTTTCCTGCAATAGTGAGCATAATTGGCAGTAGGTAGGGATCCACGGTGGTGCAGTCTCTGGCCCTACAAATTTCGACGGTCGGCGATCGACTTAGGGAAAGGGACGGTGGCCGCGCTACGCCAGCTGTATTGGCAGGTGCCGAGTGCTGTGTCCGGTGCTGTTGGTGGTACACGGAGGCGATCTACGGCTGGTAGTGGCAGTTAGGCGACGCTCGTTGACCCATGGGGCCCATTGTGCCGGCGTTTGACTGGTGGCATCTTTCGGTCGGGATTTTGGTTTGCCGGATCCGAGTATCGTCCGATGGTGGCCATGGCAGATTGGTTGCAGCACGGCGGCGTGGAGGCATTAGGCGATGGTGTTCGGTGAAGGCACACAGAGGAGTTGTCGCTGGCGGCTGCGCGTGTGGCCGAGAAAGGGTTTGCCCAAATCTGGCGTAGGCATCGTCCGATCTAGGGCCGGCTGCCTTCGCACCCTCTATCTGCGTGTCTTCTCACCCTGTTCTCTCTTCCTTTTTCTTCCTTTTACACTTCAATTTTTTTATATTATCATTATATCTATATTTAAGCAATGACCCAATTGCAAATTTAAAATTTTCAAAGTCATCCTTTTCAATTTCATTTAATTCCCTATTGTACCTATTATTATTTTTATTTTTTTATCTGTAACTAATGGTTATTATCAATGATTGCTAATAATATTACTTAGGCAAGTCATCGCTAAAAACTCCAAAGAACGTCACTTATATAATCTGTTGAGAAAAATAAATAAATATATTGCTATAATTTAACATATAAATAGTTTCATCATAGTAAGTTATAAGTATAAAAATATCATCGCTAAATGTCCTAAATGATACCGCTCATAATAACTGTCGCTAAAATTTTAAAATAATCACTTAGAAAAATACAACTACTAAAGTAGAAAGCTAATTCATGGGAACAAACCTAGACCTAGGTTTTGGGGCGTTACATGTTACAAGGACTAAATGACCGCTCTCTGAAAGCAGTCCAAAAGATTACATACATCATGTTGCCCTATCTGGTGACTACGGTTACGTTCTCAATTGCACTTGATAAAAGAATAATATAAGCTGAATGCACTATCTTTTGTGTATAGTCTTCTACTTCGTGGTGATTTTTTATGAACCTTAAGGCTGTTAAGTTGGGTTTTTATTTGGTCGTCTAATTTATTTTATAGGTATGTGGACTTTAACTTCTGCTGCATACTGGTATTCCAAATCTAGGGTTCTGAAAATTGTGTATACCATGTTCTTGTACAATGTTGGTTTTCAGAAGTTAGATAACCATTAGTTAGGTAAATGTTAATATCTCTTCTTCCTCTCTCCTAAATGTGCATAGGAGCGATCTTCAGGGAACTGTGATCCCAGTTAGTGAAACCGACTAAGCCTATACCCCACATACCGTTCACCCCGAAACCGAAAGACCACATACTTGTACCCATACCACGTACTGAAATCTAACCATGAACCAGGTCAAAATGGTCCGAATGTTGGATCATTATTACATGATGAATTGTGTTCCGATTTGATCAAGATATTACTTCATTGTTTTTAGAAACTAAATAGGGTAATTCTCAGTGTTACACCTCTTAACATGATAACAACTTAAGTGAGAAAACTATAATAGATGCTCTCTTGGCATTGTTCTCTAGGTAAGTAGTTGGCATATCGTCGCATTGGCTGTCACCAAGTATACTCCATAGTTACTTAAAACGCAAGCGCACGTATAGCGCAAAAGCCTTGGCGCAAACAGTGGTTTTCTAAGTGGAGTTAAACTGTGACAAGGTACGCTTTTCTTAATTGTCTGCCTAATACGATACTTCCAGACTAAAGTAATTCATAATTGACTCTTTTAAGTACGTTCTTTCATTATACCCTGTTTACTTACGAATGCACTTATGTATCTGTCGTTAGAATTAATGACGGGACTAGTCTGAAAATGTTCTAAAGTATGATGTTGGGACTGAGATATTTCTTGCGCATAACTTTTACATAGTTACACTTGAAAAGTATCATATGAACATGAGAGACTCTTAAAAGTTGGAAGTATTGTGAGTGGTTTTTCCTAAATCAGAAAAGAGCTTGATCTTTGGTGGGTAGTAGACCAAATGCTAATGCACACCTTCTGGTAGCTGCCTCTGGACTAGCAATAGAATAGTGAAAGGTTCCTAGCAACTTCTTAAACCAAGCATGCAATAGAATAGTGAAAGGTTCCTAGCAACCTCTAAAACCAAGCATGCAAAATGTAACCGTCCGTCCCTTTTCACCAATTCCAGCTTTCATATGAAGTGCTGCCCAGCCCCCAAACTAGAACCAATGTCTTTAAACCTATTTTTTTCCCCCAAAACTTCTCTTTCAATATTACTTTTACTTTTGCAAGTTCGATTTATATGCAATTCTTTCAAAAGCATATCGGGGCTGTAATTTATCCAAAAAAATGCAGGGTGTTGTTACTTCCGGCTTCGGGTTATAACATGAAGTTAATTTGTTCATTCTTTATATGATAGTTAGTCCTTTAACTAAGCAGGTGTTAAGAAAATGCTGGATTGGACACTTCTTAGTATGGTTAAAGTAGTAATACTACTGGTTCCTTGTAACACCGGTTTCTTCCACTTTGAATGACAATGCAACTGGCATTTGGGTTGTACATTTTGGTCTGCATGCTATTTTTATGATTGAGCTATATTGTCTTGGATACAAACATACCCCTGGACACACATTTATACGCGCCGAAGATGGAACTCTTCTTTTAACTTAAAATAATTTTGGTGTGGAGTCTGCAAACAATGTTTTTCTAACTGGAGTTGAAGTGTGGCAAGGTACACTTTTCTTCATTGTCTGCCAAATACGATACTTCTAGACTAAAGTAATCATAATTGACTCTTTGAAGTACTTTCTTTCATTACACCCTGTTTCCTTACGTATGCATTTATCTAATTGCATCAGTAAATTCTGATTCCATACTTCCAGGGTATGGGCGATGGTATCTGACATTGTATAAGACGTTTAGCTTAAATGAAAATGCACAGGAGGTATTTCTAGTTAGTGCTTTATTGTTTTGAGAGTAAGCTAGAACCTAGAGGTCGCAAACCAAGTGGGAGAAGATAAATGCAAGTTCAGATTGCCATCGAGTCACAAGTTTAGTCTTCCTAATAACCTCAATGAAAGTGATGCTGCATTGATATTAAACTTTTGTTGACCTCCACTTGTCAGTCAGGGCTTGTGTTAATGTTATTTGAAGCTAGACTCCTTCATATTAGGAACTGTTTAGTAATGGAAAATGTAGAATTTTATAGATTGTTTCCATGTTCAAGTATTCTATATTTGCTTGGAATACTTCATGTAATATAGCCATGCTCAAAAAGTAAGTAACTATCTATCCTTTTGCATGTGTTACAGAGTACAAGTTGCTCTGTAGTTACTAACATGTAATCGTCTTCAACTATTCCCATCATTTGTTTAATCAGGCCTTTTTTTACTTGCGTATGTATTTATCTAATTAAGGAAGATTCATGTTCTCGAACTCAATCTAAAGATAACAGTAATTTTTGTATGCAGGTTGCAAACTCTGATATTCTAACTTGAGTTAAGCTGCGGCAAGGTGCACTTTCTTTATTTTGCTGGACTTATATAGCTGCTCAACACTACAAATTTGTTATGTAGATGTCTTTTTTGTATTGAACAAAGTAGGTAGTACTTTCTTATAGAACTTGGCTACAAGTACTGAGATACGTGGCCCTGAGTTAGTGATAGATGAATAGGACTCCATAGAATAGTGCCACCACTTGGGGCCTATGCAAAGTTGTCTATTATGAATTTTGCAGCGACAAGAACGATGTCATTGAAACAAAGCGCTAGAGACTTCCTAAGAAAAATAACATCATCAGAAGGTTTAGTTCTTACTTGTGACGTATTATGATACAGTTAGAGATATTATCTTAGCATACAATTAACCTATGTTGGATAAACTACAGAGGGATCATGTGCCTCTGAACAAACTCCACAGGCAAGTAGATATAGTCCATTAAGTGCTGAGCAAAATATAGTACATTGATAATGTAAATGCAAGGAGAAGGAGAAACAACCCTGCTGCCAATGAAAATGATATCAGCGGTGCTGATAGTAGCAATAGTGGACTAAAAGGCAGCAAATTGATTGGACACTTAGAGCTCAAGCAATTACATATGACTACCAGGGTTGGCTTTGCTCTCTATTTCCGCTATTACAAAAAGATAGGGAGACAAAGAGAATTACGTGTTGAGATGTAACGTCTAAAATTTCTAATAGGACAAACACATCAACAACCTTCCATATCTGCAGTACACAAGTTAGAGACTGTTAACGACTGTGTCCAGTGTGGTGCAAAAAGATTCCAATATGAACCTCCAAGCTTTTGATGTTTCAAAGGCGAGGTCAAATTAGCTAGCGCTAGAATTCCTGTTGAATTACACGCTCTTTTCACATCTCAATCAGAGAAGGTGGTGGAATTTCATAAGAACATTCGAACATAAAATAGTATATTCCTATTCACATCATATGGGGTAAAATTGGATAAGGAACTTGCATCATGAAAGAAAGGGATTTATACATTTAGAGCATAGAGTCAGAACACAGGATCTCCCGTCTTTAATCCCAATAGAGAATAACCCTCGGTACTTTCAATTGTACTTTCATGACACTGATAATGAATTGAGAACAGAATGAAGATATTGCAGGATGCGCATTTAAGTGAAGATACAGTGAGAAAGTTAATGGAAGTTCAACAAGGAAATCCATATGCATAATTCCTTTGTAGACTAAAAGGCTGCCCAGTGTTAGACGACTTTGAAATTCACAAAAAGAAAGATGTCAAATTAGACCAACGAGTTTACAATGCGCCAACGTCTGATCAAGTTGCTGCTACATGGGTTGAAAGCAACAACCCTTATGGGTCGTTCGAATGAGATACCAGTGTCTATGCACACTTTGGACACAAACATAGAGTAAAGCATTATTATGGTTGTTACGATCCACTACAATACCCACTACTATTTCCCAATGGCAAAGTTGGGTGGCATCAAAACATCAAGAGCGATAAAATGAAGAAAGCTAGGAATTTTCAAAGGGGGGACTCACAAGTAGGGGTGAGCACGGTTTGGGTTCGGTTCGGTTTGGGGGTCAAACAGCAAACCGAACCGTTACCCTTCAGTTTGAAAATTTGTGAACCGAACCAAACCAAACACCATCAGTTTGGTCGGTTTAAACGGTTTGGCTTAGTCGGTTTGGATCGGTTTGTGTCTACTTAAAGACGTTCCTTTGCACATTACTACTTATAGCTATATTTTTCTAAATTGCATATAATCTTGTTTTGTTCGATATATAAGTTCCCATTGGTGAATGAAAAAGAGTGAGCAAAGATAAAATAGATCTTGGTCACAAAATTTATGATGTTATAAGTGTTGTCAATATTTTCGTTTCTTTTAACTTTCAAGATTTGTGTATATGGATTTGCTTAGTACCCTATATGTGTAATTATCAATGGAGTGTTACTAAAAATATATTAATATATCATAGGTCGGTTTGGTTTGGAATCGATTTAAAAAATGTGAACCGTGAACCAAACCTAACCAAGGTCGGTTTGGAAAATATGAAACCAAACCGTTAAGATCTTTAGATGGTTTGGATTGGATTGGTTCGGTTTGGTCGATTTGAGCGGTTCGGATCGGTTTGAACGATTTGATGCTCACCCCTACTCACAAGAAGGTTGTTCACCTCAGCCTCTTTAGCACTAGTGGAAGAGATATTCGCGCACGAGAAAAAAAGGGAAGCATTCCTCCTCATATACATCATTGCGTTTGCTTTTATGAATAATGCACCAACTGAAAACAAATAATACTTAATAATAGCTTTTTATTGAATTTAGGTGTCGCGAAAGAAGAACCTGGGAATGTATCATGCAGAGAGTACTACTTTCACAAGCTCCAAATTAGAGAATTTGACCCACTGGTTCTCTTATTAGCAAGACAAGATGTTTGTTACAACAATATGCAGTTGATATGTATATAAAGTTGGAAACATCTAGTTTGGACTTCCATCGGGCAAGACAGTCTGACCTTCGCTCAGAGTTGTACTAAGGAATCGTGGAAAGTGTCATAGCGGGAGAAACTAGAGGTAGTGAAGTTGGAAAATGGGTAATACTTCCCGCATCTTTTGTTGGGGCCCCAAGGGACATGCGTCATAGGTATCTTGATGTGATGGCATTGGTCCAACGATTTGGAAAGCCTGATTTTGTTACTTACAATGACGTGTATCCTGAGTGGGATGAGATTACAAATGAACTACAAGAAGGTCAAAAACCTTAGGATCGGCCTAATTTGACTGCATGCGTGGTTCGAGCAAAGCTTCAAGACCTTAAAGACCAACTATTTAAAAGGGAGATATTCGGAAAAGTAGTGGCCAACGTTCACATGATTTAGTTTCAAAAAGTAGGTCTTCCACTCGCACATATGTTTATCATTCTAAAGTCAGAATACAAGATCATGACTTTAGATCAATATGATAATTTTGTTTCTGCGGAGTTACCTGATCCCGACACTCACCCGACTCTCTATAATCTGGTCAAAATGCATATGATGCACGACCCTTGTGGTGATAAGAATGAAAATAACACATGCATGGTTAATGAAGAATGCAAGAGTCATTACCCGCAAGGATTTTGTTCCGAAACGACCCAAGGAAAAGATGCCTGCCCAATTTATAGAAGAAGAGATGACAAGAGAAAGGTCTTAATCCGGAAGAAAATGCTAGACAATCGATGGGTCATCCCATACAACACATACTTGCTTATGAGATACAACTGTCACATTAATGTTGAAATATGCTCAGGTTTGAAGGCGGTCAAGTATCTTTATAAGTACATTTACAAAGGACACGATAAATTTGCGGTGCATATATCATTTAGTGAGGGAGAAAACTTTATTGACGAGATTCAACATTTCAAGATGGGAGATAGGTATCTGCACCAGAGGCAATGTGGAGGATATTTGAATTCAACCTCAAGGAAAGGTCTCCAACAGTGATAAACTTGCAACTACACCTTCCAAACAAACATGCATAACCTATTAGAAAAGTCAAAAACTAAAAAATGTTGCTTCATGGGATCATGTCACAAGAACGATGCTCGTAGAATTTTTCAAGATGAATTCGACTAACGAGAAAGCAAAAGCAGAGAAGCTTCCCTATTGTGAGTTCCCTGAACATTTTGTATGGGATAAAAATGGCAGATTCTGGAAAGAAAGGAACAAATGAGGTGTCATTGGTTGTATTAATGGAGCTAATCCAAGAAAAGGGGAGAGATATTATTTGAGGTTGCTGCTTAATCTTGTTAGAGGCCAAAAGTCATTTGAGGATTCATTAATAGTTAATGGAATGCAATGCCAAACATTCAAAGAGTCAGCCCGAAAAAGGGGCTTGCTAGATTCGGACCAAAGTGTAATAGATTGCCTTAATGAAGCGGTTTCCTTTCAAATGCCGCATGCTCTGTGCTGATTATTTGCTACCCTCCCGGTACACTGCGAACCATCTGAAGTAAGAAATTTATGGGATACTTACTTTGAGCCTATGTCCGAAGATTTTAGAAAAGACCATGCAAATTCTATTAATTCCAAAATTTCCTTGACACTACAAAGATCAACTCATTTTTAGAAAATATGGACAAGAGTATTGGAGACTATGACCTGCCTCCTTTGATTCCTAGCTCATTTGAGTATGAAAACTCGCATTCAAGAGAAATAACAGATGAGCTAACTGTAGAAATCCCCAACGAGAACCTTGATGCTTCATCAAAGTTAAACCATGAACAATATGAAGCATCTACAACTATATTGGAACAAATCAGTTCCAATACAAGTGGTGTCTTCTTCGTTGATGGACCTGAAGGAACGGGGAAAACATATTTCTATCATGCGCTGCTCGCACAAGTTAGCTGATAGCCTTGGCAACAGCAACCTCAAGTGTAGCAGCTGCAATTATGCCGGGTGGAAGAATTCTAATCTTTTGATCCAAAATTTTGGTTGTTGTCAAATCTTTCAAGCTAATGCAACATACCAAAGCAGAGTGCCACTAAACTGAGCTAATATGAAAAGCAAAGCTCATATTTGGGATGAAGCACCAATGGCTAAGCATTTTGCAATTAAGACGGTAGACAAAAGCTTTAGAGATATAATGAACAATCAGGACCATTTGGTAGAAAAGTTATAATCTTCGGAGGAGACTTTGGTTAAGTATTACTAGTTGTACCTCGGGGAACAAGAGCAGAAACAGTTAGTGCAAGCCTTGTTAGATCATATTTGTGGCACAAAATAAAAAAGCTATGACTGATAAAGAATATACGAGCAGGACACAACAAATATTTTGGTGAATTTCGTCTTAGAGTTGGAGATGGGGAACAACCTGTGAATAATAATGACTTGATTACTCTTCCAAATACGATAGTGATAAAGAGTGAAGATAATAACAACCCAGAAGAGTATTTACTAAAAGAAAATTTCCCTTCCTTGAAGAACAATTTTCATTCTGTGGAGTACATGAAGGAATGTGCATTATTAGCCACGACAAATGAAAATGTAGACATATTGAACGTGAGGCTAATCAAGATGTTCCCAGGCGATGAAAAGACCAGCTTCGATGAAGCGGTTGATGACTCGAACCACTATTATCAAGAAGAGTTCCTCAACACACTGATGCCCAACGGACTCCCTCCTCATAAGTTAGTACTCACAAAATAGTCCGATTATATTGTTGAGAAACTTAGACCCATCGAACGGCTTACGCAACGGTACAAAGATGGTTTGTAGAGACTTAAGAGACTACGTCATTTGTGCGGAGATTATAGTTGGACAGCATGCTGGGAAGGAAGTGTTAGTGCCACGAATATCCCTTTTACCTGCTGAAAATAAGGGTTATCCATTTCAATTTAGACGAAAACAATTCCTCGTCCGACTCTATTTTGCTATGATAATTAATAAAGCAGAAGGACAAACAATACCGTATGTTGGGGTTTATCTCCTGCAGTCAGTTTTCTCTCATGGACAGCTATATGTTGCTCTATCTCGAGGTACTTGCTTGTCTACCACAAAATTTTTAGCGAAGCAAGAAGTTTCAAAGAAGAAAAAAGAGATGTACACTATGAATGTTGTATATAAAGAGGTTTTCTCATGAGCGAGGTAGCTTTTGCAGTGACATTTGCATCCATTCTCATAGTCTACGCATCGTTTTGAAATATTATATTTATGTATCCATTGTATCTTTTGCTTTTTGTCTCTACATATTAGATACAATGCATGTAATTATAACTCTAACTACCATTTTTATTTGGATTTATAAACACCGAAAACGTCTACTGATGAAGTGTGAAAGCATGAAGTTGTACCCATTAGAGAACTGCAAAAGTATCAAAAGGAATGGACACTAAAGTAGTTGTTCTAAGGGTCGGCTATCTTAAAACATTCAAAACCTAGAAAGGATCAGGAGAAATGTGAAAAATAATAGTCACTAATGAGGATGTAAGAATTATTTTACACGTAATATAAATTGAATGTAATACACTATATCGTTGATATGATATAATGCCTATTTACTCTATTTAACCTATCTTGCTCATAAAATAATTAATTTAAAAAAGTTAAAGCTTTCAATACTAAAAGTTTTAATAATAAAAACTCCAGTAAACAAGAGTATAAGCAATCATGTTCAATGATGTTGTTGCAAAGTTCAAAGGACATATTGAAAAGGAAAAGACCTATATTGTATCTAACGGGATTGTAAAGCCGACCAACCCCAAATTCACAAATTTTCATCCAGATTTGGAGTTGACATTTAATGTAGCAACCAACATTGTGGAAGCCATCTCCAGTAGCCATGGTCAACATGCTGAAGAATTTTGTCTCAATTCGTGAATTATTAATAATGACGAGAAAAAATTCAGTTAGTAAATTACTAGATATTTGTTTGTCTGTTTTAAGTGATGTATATATTGTGACACAACTTTGTGTCTAGATGTTTTGGCAGCTGTGGTTAATGCAAAGGTTTTATCTACCGTTAGGAGGAATACTGATGGCATGCTGCATAAGAAGCGAGATATAGTCATAATGGACAAAGAGTATTGAAATAACATAAATTCTCATCACGTTTTAGATGCATCAGAAGCACCCACAATGACTGACTTGATACTCATTCTTACAGATCAATTTTTGTTGTTCTAACCTTATGGGGCGACTCGGCAGTACGTGAAGGGGGAGAAGTTTAAGACAAAATTGCTGATGAACCAATTATTGCATTGACAAACATAAGAACTACATACGAAGGTATGTATTGTTTGAATCCCGACACTAGATGCTGCTTAAAGCTAACCTATTTTACCTAATACTAATTTTTATGCATATTCATAGGGGTTTCTTAGTTATCGATATCTTTTATATCCACAATACAAGTTAATCCTAAAATCAATGAAGTAAACACAATTGGAAACTAGTAATATACCATTTTTTTTTCCTGGATCAAATAGTAGTGACGATGCTCGAAACCGAAAAATAGGTGTGTAAAGCTAGATTTGTCTCATGTAGGTTGGAAAAAGACTGTTCTTCAATGTCAACGGCATGGAACTTGAGAGATGCAATGGCTGTAAGCCTGGAAGACATATTGAAATGTGCACAAATAATATCTCAGGTATTACCAGAAGAAACTATTCCTCTACTCCCTTCTCTTAGTAATCTACTAATAGTCTCTATTTACAGAAATTATATTGCTCCTTTAAAGCAACAATTTTGAGAATAGAGAACAGAGATTACCATTGGTTTGATGCTTGCAACCAATGTGGTAAGAAACTTACCATCAATTTTTTTTATATAATAATAATAAAAAAAGAAACATACCATCATTGAAGAACAAGTAACCTGTGCATTTTGTCCGAACAATCAGAAAATAGCTTATGAGCCAAGGTAAATTTGGTCCCTATAAAAAAAACTTTTACGAACTATATATTTGTTAAATTACTTCTTTACTGAACCAGGTACATACTTAAGATTGTCGTGGTTGATGAATGAAAAAGTACAATCTTCACTCTATTTGATGTAGCAGAAACGTTAACCAGTTGCAAGGTCACAAAGTTCAAACAATCTAGAAAAGAGGTACGAGACAACCCATAATGTACAGAATGTGTTCCTTTGAATTATAGTGCACCTAACTTAAAAGAGAAAAAACACCTACAGGATGGCACGAACTGTAAAATGTAGAGAAGGCTGGAATTATGCATTGGAAAGACGTTCACGTTCGTAGTCAAAATGGATAAAAAGAGGGAAGACAAAGGCTGAAATTATGCATAGGAAAGACGTCCACGTTCGTCGTCAAAATGGATAAAAAGAGGGAAGACAAGAGAGTTAAAGGACGGATGATCATTGAAGAAGTCCTTGAAAATGCAATCATAATCGACGACAAAAAAACTTGTGAAATTCCCTTGAAAAAGAAAATTAAAGTCGAAAAAGTTTAGAAATGTCATCTTCAATTACTTTTGTTTCTGTTAGGAATTGAACGGAATTCGAATATGTAATATTTAGGTGATGAAACTTTGTTATAATTAGCTCTTAAAAGTAATGAACGTTGTGATTGATAACGTATTGATTTATGTGGCTATTCTTTTTGGTATGTAATCATAATACTCTTTCCAACTTTCTCCGAAGAAATTACTTTTTGACATGGTATAAGACCTTATAATTGAGCACTGATTCATAAAAGAACTCACATGACAGGTACAAAAGTTTTTATTTCATTTTCTTAATATTTAACATGAATATTCACGTGCATCGCATATGCACTCAACTAGTAGATTCAAATGGAACGTGAGCATATGGGGTATGGGACAATTATCGTAAATTGTATATTTGTTTAAAATGTAACTTGTTCTTGGTTTAGGTTTTAGGTCTTAAAAAATACATTTTGCAGGCAAAGAACAAATGTTCGTACTTCGCATATATAATTGTGGATACGTCTCATTAAAATTAAGAGTTAAATACTCGAGTGACCAATGAACTATTATAGATATTGTAGATTAATCATTTTTTATATGCAAGTTTACAAATATTGTAGACATATTGAATTTTAAATGCTTATGGCTATTGTAGATAAATCATTTTCTATATGCAACGTTAGATTAAACTTTGACGGTTTATAGTTTATAAAAATTGCTGATTGAAAATTCTTTTTCCTATGTAAGTTCCAGATTGAAGTTATTGAACTTTAAATGTTTATCAAAGTTGTAGATTAAACTTCTTTTCATGTACAGGTTTATATTACATTTTAAAGGTAAAATAGTTAATGCTTTTAGATTATGACAACATAGTTAATTTTCACAGAAATACGAATTGCTTGCTTATATTAAGCTTTCTTCTGGTAACATGTGGATCATATTTTTTTTTTCAAATTTAATTACGTAATTTTTGTTTTTAGTAATTCATTATAATTTTAAAATTGCAAGGTATTAAAATTTCAATAATGACTCAAAATGCCACGTCAAAGTGCAAAGAGAGAATGAGGTTCCTAGTACCGATATTGGCTAGAAGTTTGCAAATCCAATCCCAATAGTAATAGGCATAAATTTGCCCGCAAGTTTTGTGAAAAATCAATAAGAGGCTATATTAATGGTCTGAAGCACCATCTTGCTGATCTAGAGGGACAAGTTACAAGTTATCCTTCCATTAGCACCAAAGTTAATATTGAAATGATGAACCTTGGAAAGAAGAAGTGGCACGCCATATTATAGAAAGTCTGTGATGATAATAATGATGAAGATGACTTTCACAATCTTTCTAGTGATGATTCAGACCGAGAGATAAGAATAGCACGAAGTGAGTCCCTTAGAGAACAAAGCAAACTTGAGAAACGACAAAGATTTATATCAAATGCAGAGAAGCAATGCGGTGCGAGAGGGAGTAGTGGGTCTCGGCCTCGGATACCTAAACGATCTTTTAATGTTTGAGTCTGGTATTGAGAATATGTTAATTGATCTAACTACGCAAAATCAAGGCCGTAAAATGTGGATAATGATCTTCACTTGTTTAAAGGTCCAAGCAGACTAAGAGCAATAAATAAGCTATGAAGTATTTGAGAATAGCTGGTAGCCATTGGTTTGAACCGATGTTGGATGTTGCTAGAGAGGTGGCAAAGGCGTGAAGCTTCCCACTCCTTACGATAATAGTGAAGTTTATTTGCCTCAGAAATTTGAAGGCTTAAGGATGTGGATTGAATCTCATTGGCCTTTCTGGAAAGGGAAGGGTGTTACTATCATGTCTAATGAATGGACGAGTGATACAAGAAAGTATATAAAAAATTCCTTTTCATATATAGCAATCGAGGTACGGTCTTTCACAAGTCTATTGATGCTACATATGTGCTGAGCAGGACTGGAGATTATTACTTTGGGCTTATAGACAAGGTAATTGATGAAATTGGGGAACAATATATTATCCGAGTAGTAACTACTAATGGCACTGCCAAATCAAGTTACATAACGTCCGATACCCCCAGTACTGTTACACCAGGACATCGATACTTACGTATCCTGATACTGCACTTTAAAAGCACGGTCGTTACTCTTTGCTGAAGTTTTGGAATACCCTAAAAACAACATTTATGCATATTTCAACTAGAACATTAGCCATGTTTATATTATGCATGATATGCACTTGAGGCAACGTAGAAAGTATAATAGGAGTACTCTTTACAACTTGGTTCCCAGAGCAATACGATATGTACGTTGAGGCTTTATATTTTCCTATTGCTACCCACTAATTTATAAACAAATTAGAGATCACACACACAGTAATCAATGACCGAAAGTACATAAGGGAGTATATATCAAACTAGATATGGAGTCTTTCTACATGCATTTGGATTTGGCTACCGAACAGGCCTTCTATCCAGCTAAACTATTGTTTTTGGTTGTGCTCACCGTAAGAATCTGCTTTTAGCCTGAGATGATTGACTATTACTTAGTGTAGAAGGTTGCAGAGTCTCAATGGTAGTACATTTTTTCCCCATTAAGTGCCTTTCCAATCCTATATGTTCCACTACTAATACCTAATCCACCGGTTACTCGTTATGGCGAGTTTTGCTGCACTTCCCATATCTAACATCTCTCAGCCCTCTCTTGATCTTGGTCCCATCAGATACTGAGACCTTGGCTCATCTCGGTTCTTACTTCTACATTATTTTGGTCTCTCAGATTGGACATGAGGTATGAGAGTCAAAATTTGAGCCTTCCCTGTCATTGGCCAAATATCAGAGCTATTCATGTGGCATGCTATGTTCTCATCACCTTTCATGTAAGTTTCCTTCTTGTAACAGCCAGCAACCAACATATCAAATTTTATGGCTTTGTAGTACATTACTTATAACATGTTTGAATGGGATGCTAGTTAAATCATATTTTCTACACACTTGCATGTCATTTTATCAAAGCTTCCGTCCTTTGAACGATGAAACTTCCGTCCTTTGAACTAGTAAGTCATGCTAATAACTTGATAAATACGGCCTAGGCCATGTTGCACTCCCTGCCCCGGCATCTATCTTGTTCTCAAAGTCATCGTCGAGGTTGGTGTTGCTGTGCACTTGCCTCGCCACTCTGGGTGCAATGTTAGTTGAACATTACACCAAGTACTAAATGAGAGTGCAACATTGCGACGAAATATGTGTATTGATTGGCAATTGCAAATCAAAACCAGATATTATGTACCAGTACTTGCCTAATTTGACTAGCACAATCACCACAAGTGGAAAACACTGCCACCCACTTGTCAAATTCGTTTTAGTAATTTCTTCTTTTCCATTCTTTTTTTCACTACTTGATTCCGAATCTTCCACTTACTCTTAATAACATCAAATCCATGTGAGTTTTTGTTGATTGGTTTTCCTAAGTATCCGTAGGGTGGTTATTAATTCGTTTATTCTGAGAGCATGCTGTGAGGAAATTAACTGTTGGTAGCTTCAGGAAGCACCTTGTTGAACCAAAAGTAATTGCTGCATGAAGTGCTTGTGAACAGAACTTCCGTTGCTGCTCTGATTCCATAAATTCATTTGCCCAGAACCTCGTTGATGTCTTAATATTTGCGTTGCTAATGGTTGTTGGTAATTACAAAGAAGCACTCTCATTATACGGTTATTAGCCAACCCAACTAGTGAGAGACAAGAGCTTAGTTGCTGCAGTGCGGATACGATTCGTGCTTAAGCAATGGTGAGGAGACTGTTTGGTTCTCGTACCTAAAGAAACCTGATGACGGCGTGGGTTACACTTGCTGGCCTGTGGAGATCATCATATATCATGGTGTTGTGGAGTTTAAATAGGCATTAAGTTGTTGCAAAAGAGAGAGAGAGAGGAACGGGAATATTTCATGTCGACATATAGCATGTGCTAATGTCACAATAACTCAGGGAGAAATTGTCACAATGCAGCCCCATAGTTAGGCTTGTGAGCCAGGTTTGACCAACGCATGCCCATAACTCTCGTAAAGAGCTCTGGCGCGCCTTACTATCAAACTACATACATAATTTCTTGAGTTATCAAGGTCGAATTATTAACATGGCTACTAAGAGCCACAGATATATATATATATATATATATATATATATATATATATATATATATATATATATATATATATATAGCTGAAACATTAGTTTAAAATTGCGACACGTAAGATTTTTAAAACTATATCTTTACGACACATAGGATTTTTTAATAACTTTCTCCTTCTGCCACATAAGCTTCAACTTTGCATGTGATAGTTTCCTAACTTAATTGGTCTCTTTATTTAAAATTAGATATATATAATTCAACAATCCTATTTGTTTTGGTGTCTTTTTTCTTTTTTACCCTATTTAACTCTTTTCTATGATTTATTATTAGAAAATTCATGGTTATAATTTACCCTATATTTATAAACTTTATAAAATTAAGAAGTCAATCGTACATCTTATAAAACTTTATCCAATCACTATACTTATATACTAGGCCCTAATTTTAATTATTAACACCTTATAGGATTCAAGAATCCTGTTTGTTTTGGTGTTCTTTTCTTTTCCGACCTTATATTTAACTCTTTCTTATTAGAAAATTCTTAGGAATAATTTAGCCAACATTTGTAAACTTTATAAAACTAAGAAACTAATCATACACTTCATAAAACTCTACCTAATCACTATAATTATATATTAGGCCCTAACTTTGATTATTAACACTTTATAGGATTCAAGAATCTTATTTGTTTTGATGTTCTTTCTTTCCTACCTTTATTTTGGTGTTCTTTTCTTTTTTTAACTAATAATTTAACTCTTTCCGATCATATATTATTAGAAAATTCGTAGGTATAATTCACCCTGTATTTGTAAACTTTATAAAACTAAGAAGCCAATCATACACCTTATAAAACTCTACCTAATCACTATACTTATACATTAGGCCCTAATTTTGATTATTAGCACCTCAAAAGCACTTTAAAATAACATGATTTTTAGAACTTTATCTTTGCGCCATGAACCTTTTTTAGGAATCTTCTCCTTTTGACACGTAAGTTTCAACTTTGCATGTGGTAGTTTTTCAACTTAATTGGTCTCTTAATTTAGAATCCAACTTTTTTAAATTCGATATATACAATTCAAGAATTCTATTTGTTTTGGTGTCCTTTTTCTTTTCTACTTTAATTAATCTTTCCTATTATTTATTATTAGAAAATTCGTAGGTATAATTTATCCTATATTTGTAAACTTTATAAAATTAAGAAATCAATCATACACCTTATAAAACTCTACCTAATCATTATATTTATATATTAGGCCCTAATTTTAATTATTAATACTTTATAGGATTTAAGAATCCTATTTATTTTGGTGTTCTTTTCTTTCTTCACCTTTGTTGTGATGTTCTTTTCTTTTCCTACTAAATTTAACTCTTTCTTATCATTTATTATTAGAAAATTCGTAGGTATAATTTACCCTATATTTGTAAACTTCGTGAAACTAAGAAGTCAATCATACACCTTATAAAACTCTACCTAATCACTACACTTATACATTAGATCCTAATTTTAATTATTAAGACCTCAAAAGAACTTTAAAATTACATGATTTTTAGAATTCTATCTTTGCACCACGTAGGATACGTAAGGTTTACTTTGCATATGGTAGTTCCCTAACTATAGGATATATAAAATTTAAAAATCTTATTTGGTTTAGTGTTCTTTTCTTTTTGTATCTTATTTAACTCTTTCCTATGATTTATTATTAGAAAATTCGTAGGTATAATTACTCTATATTTGTAAACTTTATAAAACTAAGAAACCAATCATACACATCATAAAAACTATACCTAATCATTATACTTATATATTAGGCCGTAATTTTGATTATTAACACCTCAAAAGTACTTTAAAATAACAATATAAAGTCTAAAAAATATACAGTATGAAATATTCCCTTCTTACTAACTCTTTATTATCATTTTATTATTAAAGAATTTATAAGTATTATTGATATTGATTACTAGGTATAATTAATCTTTATTATTGATTTTCGTAGGTATAATTACTCTTTATTATCATTTTATTATTATCACAGTGTGGCATATGGTAGTTCCCTAACTATTGGATATATAAAATTTAAGAATCTTATTTGTTTTAGTGTTCTTTTCTTTTTGTAACTTATTTAACTCTTTCCTATGATTTATTATTAGAAAATTCATAGGTATAATTACTCTATACTTCTAAACTTTATAAAACTAAGAAACCAATCATACACCTCATAAAACTATACCTAATCATTATACTTATATATTAGGCCTTAATTTTGATTATTAACACCTCAAAAGTACTTTAAAATAACAATATAAAGTCTAAAAAATATACACTATGAAATCTTCCCTTCTTACTAACTCTTTATTATGATTTTATTATTAAAAAATTTATAAGTATTATTGATATTGATTACTACATGTAAGATTTGTGTCACGTATGATTTGTTGAGCTCTTATATTTTTACAAGTAACATTTTTTGGACTCTTGATCATCAATTATATTAGAAGTTCCAAGAGAATTATATGTTCTTTGAGATCGCTAAAGGTAAGTTTGAAAGAAATCTAATTTTTTATAAGTTATACCGTTAAGTCTAACGTGTTACACTTAGTTTTAACTGAGAACATATATGTATTTGAAGAAAATAACTTGTGGCAAGCAAAGATTGAGTTGGAAGAAAACAAATGTACGGGTAAATGATGAGTTAAAAGAGATTTTCCCCATGAACTAATAACAATGGTTAATTATCATAGTTAAGGAAATGGTACTAGGGAGATTTCGGTGAAAGATGTCACAGAATGGCAGTGGTGGGAACTAAAATTGTGACAATGATTATGAATGTGATAGTGGTAATTCTTGTGGTGGTAGTGTAACACTGTTAATGGGACTGAGATTTGTAATACTTCTGACAAGCCATAGTCGTAACGGTACGTTTAGTTCTCGAGATGGTTGTGGTGGTGGTAATCTTAGCACTAAGATTATAGTGATGGTAGTGATAACAGTTAGTAAGTTGTAATTCTGAGGTGATTAGAGGTAGCATTAATATAATGGTGATTGACAAGTTATGCTCTAATATGCCTTGGGCAAGTGATAATGTGTGCACAGTGGTAGCGCTAAGGTGTTTCGAGATAGTATCAATGTAGAAGTCGTGCATGAGTTATACTTGGAATCTGGATTGGACAGCCAAAGAAAAAGACATAGTGATGACTCGATTAATCTTCATAGAACATGCTTTGAGTATCATATTTTCTTTTCATTATGCACGGAATAAAAAATATGCCAAGTCCTTTGCATAAAGAAAGATATCAGATGACTCAGTTAGCATTTATACTTATAGGAAGGTTGGGCTTCATATACTCCTTAAGAGGGAAAATTGTAATTCTTTATTAGATTCTGTTAACAAAAGCAAACAGAATCATAAATATGAGCATATAAATGGTGATTTTCTTCCTTCACTGTATATTTGGAGATAAGATTATTTTAACCAGATGATTAGAACACTGATGCTTGACTATTAAGTTAAAAGATATGAATATACGACTATATATTAGTACAAGATTTTCGCTCATAATTTGTAACTATATAAATGTCAAAAGTATTGCTTATGAAAAAGCATCCTAAGATTATACCATAATTATTCTTATTGTAACATTCACATCCGATTTGTAAGTAAAAGTATACATCAAAACTTTCTAAAAAGGTGTTTTCAAGATATGCTCTTATACTTTAATTTATATATTTTCTGGCAATTAACAATAGTTGTATTGTTTCAATAATTAATGTGTTTTAACCAATATTTTCAACACCTTACTTTGGTGCTTTGAAATCTCTCTATTATTCTCATGCATCTTCCTGCTCTATCAAAGAAGTTAGGATTGTTGTGTACAGCTTTGTGCATATATAACATGCATGAACAACAAAGGCTGCAGGAGATATGAATGTATATTACATGTTTATTAAAAATTCAATAATATGACTGAATGCATGTTTGTTTTACTTCTTAAAATTAGAAGGAGTACAATTTTTTAAACCTACCCCGTGCATTTGTACGGGTCCATTAGTTAGTAACCTCAAAGCAAGTGTTCTGCCAAGAAATAAATGCCAGCGATACCACTAGTGCACTACTATCTCACATATAGATGGAGACATAAGCTCTTTACAGTCTCCATACTAGAACTTATTGGCGACAATATCATTATGCAAATAATTAAAGGTCAATAGAGAACTACGTTATCTAGTGTCTGCCCTTCCTCAACGTTGTAACTCTTATATGTTCTTGAGGCAGCAAACTTAGTCTCCTAAAACTTAAAAAGAGTGAGGCAGAGAGCCCAGTAAGCAAACATACCATATCCAAAACAGGGTTTAGATTTTTGTAAACATGCCATGGATTTCAACTCAAAAATTGGTACTTATTTCATAAGAAAAAAAGATATGTATTCCATAAGAGCGTAATAAGGTATAAGTAGAAAAAAATAAATAAAGGTCGTTCAAAGGGCTTTGACTGTCATTCTAGCATAAAAAGATCACCGTATGAATGTTTTAGTATAACAACTCATACTGTATGTTGCGGTCAGCTTATAGCCCCACTGACTTTGCCCTAAATCCCACCTACAGATTATCATCATTGTAGAAGATATGCAACAGTATTGCACATCATATCAATTCTTAGCTCCGTTGAAAAGGGCTCGAAAGCTAAATTTTCCCAATTAGTTATGGGACATTATAACCGATTAAGAAACTGTCCATTACATTTCATTGTAAACAAAATCTATGAATATCTATATTCAAACCACTTCACGGCACTTCAATTTCGTTCTAAGCAAAAGCTTTTATATGTTCAAATGGTACGAATTTACAAAAGTTACTTTAGAAAATATACGTTGGCGGTAATATGGCATGGTATTTACCTAAATCGCTTAAATAACCCGGAGTTTTCTTAAAAACATGATCATAATCCTTCTCTACCTAATCTATAAGATCAGAAACCTTACATAAGTTAACCCCATCGCTGCGTTCTAACTGTCACAAACATGCACCAAACGCGCAACATCCTCGTACTACAGTAGCTGATGCGTCTTAATGCAATCACTCTCCTAATATAGTAATACTTTGATCTCCTTCTTATGCCCGTCGCACTCGCACTCGCACAAACACACACATACACACCACCCTCCTATCCAAACATAATACGCAAACATACAGAATTACACACATACACACCACCCTCCTATCCAAGAAATGGGTATCAGAGTGCATGTGTTGGTGTGAGTGTTGGGTAAGAAGAAGAGCTATTGCCGTGAGGCATTAGCTATGATGGTTGTATGCAAGTTTGTATGTATAGTGGGTTTGGTGGGAGTGTCGTGTGTGTGTGTGTAATTGGACAGCGATGGGCTTCCGTTACAGTGTGTGCCATAGGAGCAATTGTGTGTATGTATTGTAAGTTTTGAGTGTGCCGTGAGGTAGTGTTTGTGAGAGTTTGTGTGTGTGTGTGTGTGTGATTTCAATGAGTATGAAATAGTGTGTATCAGTGTGTGTATTGTGTGTGATGTTAGTGCAGGTACGTGTATAGTGCAGTGTGTATGTAACATCCCGAAATTTTACGGAACGTTAACACTCGCTCGATCAGATGCACTCAGACAATTACGACCTCAAACTCAAGCAATTTAGAACCATCAGTCTGTCAGAACAACTAAACCGTCGAGTAAAATAATACGCTCAGCGTACTACCATAGTTGAAACATCAAGTCTAAGTTAACAATTTTAAATAACAATAATGACCCACGCAGGGGTTCTAAAGACTAAGATTGAAACTTAAATTCTCTTCCGCTCGGCTCAGATCTAGTCCACACCCAATACGATCTATTGTTGGTTATCACCTGCGGAAAGGAAGTCAAAGGGGAGTGAGCTTTTGAGAGCTCAGTAAGGTCGTTCAAAGATAGAAACTACGAAACAATTACAGATACAATTCATAGATTTTCAAAAATAATCATAACTAGTTCCATCAGATATCAATACGATTTTCAGATACGATACAAACAATCACGAATGCAATAACATGAGCAATTGCAAAGCCACACAGGCAGTGCAGGGTAATCACTTAGCAAGGTCACAAAGGCGATGCTCACTAACACTTTCCACCGGCTAGTCCGTCAAGATACTAGCCCACACCAATACACCGGCTAGTCCATCAAGGTACTAGCCCACACCAATACACCGGCTAGTCCATTAAGGTACTAACCCACTCCAATATTCTCCAACATACACCAACTCCCGCCAAACACACCAATGCACAATCTCATGTCAATATGCCGAATGACAACAATTCGTTAATGCAACATATTAATCAATGCTCGATGGACAATAATTACTGAGCACCGATAAGAGTTTCAATAAACGTTTTAAGGCTCAATGAAAGGTTTTTCAGGCAAGCAATGCGACTTTATCAATGTAATAGAGTCCAAACGAATAATGATAACAAATCAGAATAACAAATGAAATCAAATAAGAGGAGTTTGGTTCGAATGAAAATCTCTTACCTCAGTCCAAGCTATGCAATGGTCAACAGCCTTGATCCAAAATCCTTTAAATTAACCCAGGTCGGGCAAATTATTTATCAGAACGCTATCCACACTAATATATTATATACCTAATATAACTACCCACATCGTACTCATTTCTCTATCCGGAACGACAAAATTCAAAGCGGGTCCCACATTCGGCCAACCTAACCCGACACTCGTCACACTCGACGAGGCTCCGAAATATCCCAAAAATATTCTTGTCATTCATTAAGCATTATTTATAGCTTAATACAGCATATGGGATAAAAATATTATTTTTGAATATTTTTTATTATTTTCGAATTAAAAATAGTTTCCTTTCATACACCAAAACCCGTAAATTACCATAATTGCTTCTAACTGGAAATAAGGACTCATAATTTTTGTAACAGCTTTACAATATGTATAACAGTTATAGAAGTTTAAATCAGAAAGTAAAAGGCATTGAAACTATTCCTTTATTTTTTTTCGTTTTGCTAAATTAATGCGGTATGAAAAATGGTAATAAATCAACTCTAAAAATTATCAAACTTTTACTGAGTCTTTCTTATACGATAAAAACATTACTATAATTTTTCCTAGAACATTTTCAGGGTTTAAGGGCTCCAAAATAAATTTAGAGTCACTGAACTTCTAGAAAATATTAAAAATATCAAATGATATCAGAAAAATCTAAAATTTTAACAGTAATTCTAATTTTTTCTAAGAATATTCCTGTAAAGTTTTAGCATTTTTGAACGATCACAAGATACCCAACAGTCACGTGATACACTGTTTATGCACAGTGTACCACTTTAACTGCTTAGACCCATTACTGCTCATCACCCTTCTTCTCCTCTTTCAGCTTCTGTACAAACCCATTATTTTGATACCTGATTACACCTATGCACAACTCCAAATTGCAACCACATACACACTTCTATATATTATATATATGAACTCACCTCACTACCATTCTATATATATGTACACATTTGCCATGCTCGTATTCATACTTGAGCACCCAAACAACTACACTCCAACCCAACCGAAGACACACACTAAAAATGCAAGTCACACCCACTGCCTTACGGCAGTGGGTTTCTACCTCAGTTTCTTCTTCTTCTATTTTCTTTTCTCAACCCTGCACTACAGCTACACATTACCTCCAAGACCTCACCATATCCAAACACAAACAGGTATTCAATCTCCTCGCCTTCCCACATCCACTGCCATCACGGCATTTTCATGCGCCCAAGCTCCTCTCTTCCTCTGCGCAGCCATGACAAGAATTCCACAAGGTGCAAAGCAGCCCCTTATCGTTGGTTCTGTCCCAAACCCATATCCCTTCACGCCGCTACTATACCCGTTTACACATTCGAATGTTTACGGCAGCTATATGGCTATTTCCTTCCCATATATATCGGTATCCACAACCCACCATTTCTCACAGACCCACATACCTGTATGTATATTAATAACTACGGTTTAAACTGCCTCATGGCAGTGACTCGTCCCCTGTAAACTCGCGTTTTTCATTTCTTTCAAGCACACATACAGATCACATGCATACACTCGAACATATACATATACACTGAAATTGCAGCCCTAAAAATCTCGCGGGTTCTCTCTTCCTCCCCTCCAATCGTCATTTCTTTAAGAAATCAAGGGAAAGGTTAAAAGAAAAACTTACCAGAAAAGCTTCGCCGGAAAACTCTTCCTTCGATCCCTTCTCTTCTCTCTCTCCCGGTATCTCTCTCTGCCGCAATAGGTCTCCAACAAAGCCTATGACGGCTGATCACTGTTCTACAATCTATACATAATAACCCTAATTTGGAACATAACCAAAATGCCCCCTCAAATTTTCTTTGGCTATTCTTATTTTTACCTGAAGCCTTTTTCCTTGGCTATTCTTATTTTTACCTGAAGCCTTTTTCCTTTTATAAAAAGGTCCACAATAATATTCATGCTAGAAAATTTTTAATAGGTTTGCCACATGACCCCGCTTCACTATTCGTCACTAAAAGTCGTTACTTAGTACATCAATATTAAAAGAAATTTTAATTGTCGCTAAAAGTTACTAAATAAAATATCAATGCTAATTGAAAGAAAATTTGTCTCTAAAAATATATGTCAGTGATAAGTATTTAAAAAAATAACGTCGCTAAAAACTGCTAATAAAAATATCGATGCTTAAAAATATATTCGCCACTAATTTTTTTTTTAATAATCCGTATAAAAATATCAGGGTGTTGCAGTGTATGTTTGCAAGTGGGTGTGTAGTGTGTGTGCGCGCTAGTGTGTGTAAGGGTGGGTGCGTATAAAGTGCATATTAGGAGGAGTGAACAACCTTGTTGTGTGTGAGAAAATCATGGGTTTGGACAGAAGAGACGAGGAAGAAGATAATGCATTAATCACAAATGCGTTTATGTAGTGGAGTGGTACACTGTGCTTGCGTAGTTGTATCATGTGATTGATGGGTATTATACTATTATCGAAAAAAATTGAAACTTTATAGGAAGTTTCTTAGGAAAATATTAAAATTAATGTTAAAATTTCATGATTTTGTTATAATGTTGGCATTTTTTATTTTTTTTGAAAGTTCAATTTTTCTAAAATTTTATGGAGTCTTTAAAGGTGTTATTATATTCTGAAAAATATTACAGTAATATTTTTATAGTATAAAAAAGTTTAGTTTGAGTTTCATAAATTTCAGAATTGGTTTGGTACTAAATCCATACACATTTGATTTAGCAAAACAGATAATTTTAAAATAATTTCGGCGCTTTTAAATTCTAATTTTAGTTTCAGTATTTTCCTTGTATATGATAAAGCTATTATGAAAATTATGGGACTTTGAATTGAGATAGAAGTACTAATTGCTATTTTTTTGTCTTTTCTGGTATTTAAGAAAATTAATTTTTATTAAAAAAATTTAAAAATTCACAAAATATATATTCTAACGTGTTATGCTACTATAAGCTATTAAAGTATTTTATAAGGATTTATTATGAAGTTTGGGGTGTCTTAATGCCTTATAGATAGTGAGGGGTTATCAGTTAAGTTGGCCCTCCAAGAAATTCGTTTCGTTTTGGTTTAGGTTGTGTCGGAATGGGTAATTAGCATAAGATTTATAGTGTTATGATGCTAGAATTTGTTCAAATAAAACAATTCTCAATTTTGGTTAAATCGAAGAATTTGAACAAGTTCAATAGCAGCTCATAGCTTGGACTGAGGTAAGAATTTCTATCCGAAACCCAATTCATCAAATTGTCCTCGTATATATTTCTCTGATTTGTTATCGAATCTCTTTAAACTTTGTTATATTTGCTATGAGAATGCATTATTTGCCTTTAAAATCTTGTTTTGAGCCATAAGCGTTCATTGAAAATCCTTATCAATGCTCATTATTTATCACTCATCAAGCATTGATGTATTCATTGTACTCCATATATTGACATGAGTTAGTGTATTGAGGCGTTATAAGGATGGTGTATATTGGGAGTGATATAAGAATGGTCTGTTATTACGGAAAATGCTAGTACCTTAATGGTCTAGATAGTGTACATATGCATATGTAGTTGTCGATATTAGTGAGCATCGTCTTTATGGCTTTGCTAAGTGACCACCCTGTACTGTCTATGTGGCTTTACAATTGCTCATGTTCAATATCATTTGTAATTATTTGCATTGTATCTGACAGTGTTCTTATTGACATCTAGTTTAAGGTATTGAGTTGAATCTTTCCCATATTACAATCGTATCAAATCTGTAAATTGTTTGTACTTCCTCTTTTGAATTTTTTTGAGCGATCTTACTGAACTCTCAAAAGCTCACCTTTTTTTTTGTTCCCTTCTGCAGGTAATAACCTTAAGTAGATTCTTGGAAGGGTTAGAGCCTGGTTACGAATTTCGTATTTTTTATTAGTCTATTTGCTTAAGCCCCTATGAGAGAAGCATTGTGTAAACTTAGTTAATCGACCATGTTTGTAATATCCCAAAATTTTTCGGAACGTTAACAATCAATCAATTAATTACTTAATCATTTAATTACCAAAATTCGATAAGAAAGTCCCAACGTGTATCAGAGCTTCTACAATAACTCAAAATCTAAATCACATTTTTTTATAACACTAAAATTAAATGATCGTAAAACTAAGTTAGACATTACTTTCCCTCACAGGGGCTTAACTAAAAGAAATCATAAAATTTTCAGTCGATTTCTTGTTCATGCTCTAATCACTCCAAATATCCTAATGCTGATGATCACCTGCTTGGAAAGGAAGTAAAAGGAGAGTGAACTTTCGAGAGCTCGGTAAGGTCGATCAAAGATTTAAACAACAAATACAATTCCGACGATTTGACATTTAAACCAAATAACAACTTTTAAAACAGAGAGACAGAACGATTCAAATGATTTTCTATATACAATCAAATGAAAATTTTAAGAGGGTTTTTCAAAGAAAATCATAGCATTTCAATATAAACATAGGGATGAGTATCAACTCAATCCCTTAATTCAATAATCGTTTCATGCAATAAAAACAGAAACAGGAAACATTGAACATAAGTAGTATGCAACTACTCCGGCAGTGCTCGATACGCTTTACATATGCATATGTACACTGGCTAGTCCATTTATGTACTAATTTAACCTAACCAACAGATCATCCTTATAACGTAAAAAACGCACCATCCTTATAACTCCCGAATTACTAACTCATGTCAACACTTAGAAGGAGTAAATACATTTGAAATTACTTTACGATGAACAATCAATAAACAAATGAATTGATCAATGAATTCCAAGATGAGAATGAAACAGAGATAAGTACAACTCAAAATATTTTTACGATGATCAAATCAATAAGCTTATGGGAATGAAACACGAATTCCAAACAATAGCTATAAGGCTTAAATTAGGGTTTCATGGGCAATATCCAAATATTTTCATGAAAATTTTATAAAACCATAATTCCATGAAATTTGCAAAACAGAATTTCAGAATGACGAGTAGGGTTCGGAGAGAAAATCCTTACCTCGATCCAAACTAAATAATGCTACACAACCTCGATCAAAATTCTCTGAATAAACCTAGATTAGTAATCCATTTGTTAGAACACAATCTATGCTACTATGCTAATAACCTAATATCAACTACCCACAATGTGCTCACTTCTAACTCTAAAATCGTTCAACTCAAAACACGCCTCGCACACGGCCAACCTACCTGAAAATCTCGTACACTCCTTAATGCGTAACAATACCCCAAAATTCATAATAAATTACAATAAATACTTTTATTTCTTAAAATTTAATAAAAGTCAAAATATGAAATTTTGGATATTTTCAAATTAAAATAATTCCTTTCAATGCAATAAATAGCCATAAATATTTCTAGCTTAAAATGAAGTCTCATAATTTTTGTAAGAGCTTTAGAATACCTATAAGAATTACAAAACTTAAAATCAAAATTTAAAAGACATCAAAACTATTTTAAAAATTTTTGTTTTGCTAAAAACAATGTGATATGAAAATTAAAGCAAATAAACTCTAAAAATTTCCAAACTGAAGCTGGGACTTATTTCTACCATAAAAACATTACTCTAATTTTCTCAGAACTTTTTCATGAGTGTAAAGGCTCCAAAAAAAAATTACAAATCTTAAATTTGAAAAAATATTAAAAATACATACAATTTCAGAAAATTATAAAATTTTGCCACAATTCCTAATATAGCCTAACGTATTATACTATAAAGTTTTACATGTTAACAATTACCGTGCGCTACGCTATTCACATGCCTAACTTAAGGTCAACCGTTATCCGATCTGTATTTCCCTTCTTATTCTTCCTTTTCTCTCCGCGCACATAATTCTTTTCCAGAATAACTCACATACATTTGATCCCCTTTTGCCCTTATCCCACTGCACACACTCACCACTTACACACTCGCACACATTAATACGTTCTCTATACACATACCTTACAACACATGCAATTACACAAAACTTTCACCTTTCTTCACAGGCAGTAGCTCCCTTTCTTGGATAAATACTCAGACACGCACCTTTACACTCACACAGAATACCCACACACATAAAATATACACACAGCACACACACAAACTCGCGCACCCATTAAACACCCACCCACACTCCACAATCACACACACATTCAACCCACACCTCACGGCTGTGGGTCTTTCTCTTTGTCTTTTCTCTTTTCTTCAACACAAAATACACACTCTTATATATACACCTACACAGCACATCCACACACACACACAGCACATGCAAACACACACACAGGCACGCATAAGGCACACAGCACACACCTCCTCACGGCTGAGATTTCATCCCCTCACTATTTCACACACACACACACACACAGAGTTTACGCCCATTCAAGCACACAAACACACCCACTTTCTACACACCTTACGCACACACAATAACGCACACAACACCCACAAAGCACGCAGGCACAGGGCTGTCTCAAGGTAGCCTCAACTGCACACTCATAGCACAATAATACACACTCTCACCCATGCACACAGCGCGCGCGCACACACACACACACTGTGCCTCATTGGCAGTTCACGTACACAGAAATCACACTCACACAATACCTACGGCTGCACCATCAACCCCTCTTCTTTTTTCTTAAACACCCATGAACCCACGCAGTCACACACTAATGCACACCCCTCCAACCGTCTCACAGCAACTTGCTTGTGAACCCACTGCTGAGTTTTGCTCTACACACGACGAACACAACACACACTGAGACATGATCATTCTCAGCACCGTCTACACCCACTGCCCGACGGCAGTGGGATTTTCTTCTTGTCCAAACCACACCGCCTTTGCCGACAGTGATCGTTTTTCTCTCTATACCACTCACAGTCCTTCATAGTTATTTTCTATCCCAAACCCCACAGCCCTCACGGTTACTTCTATATCTAAACCCACATACCCACACAGCACTTATGCGCACACATACAGATTCACACTAACACCACTTGCAACCACCTGCACTCACACGACAATTCTCCATTCTCACAGCTTTTCACACAACACGCATCACAGCCTCTTTTAAATCCCATAAGTCGATGAATATTCAAGAGAAAAAGGCTGAAAACTTACCGAAAGAGTAGATTCCATCGCCAGAAAAACCTTGCCAAAAAATTCTTCCTCCGTCTCCTTCCTCTTTCTCTCCCTATCTCTCTACTGTATGTATATCAGAAGAAGAGCATTGACAGCTGCTCTCTCTCTCTCTCTCAAAGTGCATACATATAAAAATCCTAAACTGTAATTTTACCAAAGAACCCTCTAACTTTTTGATATTATTCAAAACTTATCCAAAACTGATTAGCCTTAAGGCTTTGTCATAGACTGTCATTTTTCAAAAAAAAATTATAGGGGTGATTGGACTCAGAGTAGAACTCCAAGCTGCCTACGTACTCGTAACTGATCTAGTCAATAGACATAGTTCAAGTGTGAAGTGATTTTTTTTCTTTGGTGGCTTATGCAATTTTAGCTCGTGAAGCTAGGAGCGGTGATGGTGCAGTTTAAACTTGTGGTGAGGAGCATTGATCATGCAGTTTAGGCTCATGCTGAGGAGCGTTGATCTTACAGTTTAAGCTCGTGCAAAGGAGTGTTGATCTTGTAGTTTAAGCTTGTGCAAATAAGCATTGACTTTGATTTTGGTCTTCACTTAGGCATCGAACTTGCTCGATGAAGAAGACTTGCAGCTAGTTGAATGCTTCAAAGCTTGATCTCCAACCAGATGATATGACTTTAACCTTCAAATCCATGCTTGAAGCTTGAACGAATGATGATAAATTGACTTGGATTATTTTTCTTATTATGCCCAAAGGCTATAGAGCTTGATCTTGGAAATGATTTTAGTGCATTTTTATATTTAGAGGGGCTTCAAAGAAATGCTGAGTCTTTTGTGGGATCTTTCAAGCTTTGGATGCCCCCAGCATGGAGGCCTTAGACGATTTGTTCTCTTGTTGCTGATAAGATGCTGAAGAGACTCTAGACTCAAATATGATGGATGTGTTGTTTGACTCTTCAATTTTGTCGTCATCTGGATAAATGTTTTCCTTAGAGAAGTCCACAGTTACCTCCTCGAGTGTGAAGCATTTTTTTGGTTGGATGACTGATGAGACAGTAGTACTTGTAGTATCTCTACTCGTTCACTTGCCCCATTCATCTACACATTTTAACTTGGGGAGATCAATAAGCTTATGTCCGAGTCAGAAGTGTAGTATCCCTTGGATTTTCGAGACTGGAAAGGGATAGACTTTTTATTCTAACTCTTTCAACTTTGGCGATTAACTTTCTCTCCCTTGAAACTAATTTTTCTTCTTGTCTTCTTTCTCCTATTTATGTTTGTTGGAGATCTTTGGCGGAATCGCAGTGACAACCATCAAAACTTCTGTATTTGCTTTTGAACCCCACCACCTTTTCATTTCTCTCGTTTCTTCACGGCGGTCACCTATTGGTTGGTTATTTCTACCGTGACTCTCTATGTTGATCTCCACATTGTGGCCTTATGCTTCCAGCTCCTCAAAGATACCAATAATGTTTTTAGTTGTTAGGCTTTGATTTGTATTTCCTACAACAAATAAATGAGCAATTAATACTAAGTGATCAAACATAGCAAAATGATAGTAAGCAATTGAATGTAAATCAGTATGCAAGTCTAGATAGAATTATGTAATCTAGAGTAGTAAAATGATATAAAGACAGCTAGTTCGTGAGGACGGTGACAAAGTCGTTATTCTAAAGACGTTATCGCCTCCTTACATGCAGGTGTTGAAGACTATCCAAGATCGCGTCACGCCTCATTCTGCAAGTGCAAAATAATAGTTTATAAATATGATACTAGAGTAAAAAGCAATAGGTTTAGAAACTTGGTAGCTTCAAGAGCAATCTACGTCACCCATCGAAGATAGGGGGAGGGGGTGGGGGTGTAGTCTTATATACAAGGCCAATTATAATCCAATAATTGGGCCACAAAAGTAAGCTTACAAGCTTTGTAACTTATGACAGCATGACAATAATTCTCAATAATGCCAAACTGGAAAGCATATTATATACTCTATAAATCAATGAGTTAATAATACTCATTATTGCATTTGTAGCTCATTTCATGATTTACATATAAGTAAATACCATATAAAACTTGCAATACAATTATAATTCTATAAAGTAAATTTTATTTTATTTACACTTTTCAAGAAGAACTGAATAGTTCTTTGAATAACGTACACAAATCCTACACTATTCTTTTGAGCTAGTGTATCCAAATTCCAGGGAAAGAATCTCATCACGTCCTGAGGTTGAGCTTATGCATGAAAATACGTATATTTCTAACTAAAGTCCGCTGGTAAATGCTGCAACTGGGAGTGAGACTAATGGTGTTGCAACGTTTGAATGGAAAGGAGGGGGATGGAAATCGAGCTAGAATGGAGCAAGGAATGCAGAGTACTTCTAGTACTTGTTGCAACTGGGTCTCATGTCATGGCTAAATCAAGAGATTCCTTTGTGATTGTGATAATCATCTTGTTTTTTTTCTCTTTATTCTACTGACTATTTTGTTCGATTTCGTTATGCTCACATTCCCGATTCTAATGATTTCTGAAACTTGCTTTCATGTTATGGATGAACAGAGCTTACTCATGGCTTGCCCTTATTCAACTGGTAAACGTTTGGTTTGATGCCTTAGGTGATTCTGTTGGCATATCTTTGATTGGCGCTTTAGATGACTTTTCTGGTTTGACTTTTTTAGATTTAGTCGAGGTTTCTTTCTGAAATAGGAAACAAACTGACTTTCATTGAGATTTTGTTGCCTGCTTCTTGTAGTTTTTTGTATGTAAATCTGTATCTGTGTAGGTGGGGGAGCCCTTCCTCTCCCAAGCCCAACCCATCTTGGGTCGTCACGACCACGTGATTGGTTTAAAATGCGATGTAATAAAGCGTACCGTTTTCATTCCCATAATGGTTCAAGCAGCATCTTGCTTGTCTAAAGGGACAAGTTATGAGTTCTCCTTCCGTTAGCAACGAAGTTAACATAGAAAAGGTGAACCTTGTAAAGAAGAAGTGACACGCCACCATATTAGAGAAGGTCGGCGTGATGATCATAATGATGAAGATGACTTTCAGCACCTTTTTAGTGATGATTCAGATCTAGAGATTGAGAATGGCACAAATGGAGTATGTTAGTAGAGGTGTCAAAAGGGCCGGAAGGCCCGTGCGTTGGCCCGACCCGGCCCGTTTCTGGCCCGGGCTGGCCTGGCCCCTCTCAATGAATAATAGCGCTAAAAAATTAGGCTTTGGGCCTGAGCTTGGACCAGGCCAAGAAATTCCAGAAAAAAGCCCGATTCTGGCTCAGCCCGAAAAAAAGCCCGGTTTGGCCCGAGCTTGGCCCGGTTTTAGGCCCGGTTTTGGCAAGCCCACGATTTTCAAATTCTAATTTTCCCTCCCTTTTCCCCCCAACGGTTAAATTTTCCTAAATTCCACTTTTACCTCCTCAACAGCAATATAACGGCTAGTTTGGGGGGTATTTTGGTCTAACTTAATTTTTCAACTCTTTTAAGGGTTTTTACACTCTTACCCTCCCCAACAACTATAAACGGATAGTTTTTAGGGGTATTTTGGTCTTTTGTGAAGTTTTAAAAATCTATAAATTCACACCATTTCTCTCTAATTTTTCACACCAATCTTCTTACTCTCTCTTATCTAAACATTCTACATTTCTACAAGCTTTGCTACTATTTTCCTCTCCAATTACTACTCTTGCTAATTACTACTCTTATTTACTAATTAGTACTCTTACTAATTATTACTCTTGTTTACTAATTACTACTCTTGCTAAATTCTAATTACTAATTACTCATCTTATTAATTTGTTACTCTCTAATTCTTTTGTCTAGTAATTAGTAATTAGTGAATTTTTATTTATTAATTACTATTACTAAATTCTTTTTAATTACTAACTCTCTCCAATTTCGAATTTTGAATTACCCTCAGTGATTCATTTGTTACTCTTTAATTCTTTTAATTGTTATTTCTAATTACTAATTACTGCTCTTATACTTGTGTATTTAGTTACTCTTACTATTTTTATTTTTCAATCTAGTAAAAAAGTTTAGCGTCAAATATGGCTGGATTACTGAAGAAACTGAAGCGTGGATCATCATCACGAAAAACATCATCATCATCACAAGCACCACCACCAGCACAAGCGCCAGCACCACGGCCATCACAAACACCAATCCAAGCACCACCACAACCATTCGTTCCTGGACGAATGAGTACAGGCTGTATGATAGATACCCAAGCCAATTGGGAGTTCAATCAAAACATTCCAGATCTTGAATACACGCCTGACAAGACCCCCCGCATTATAGTCAAGGACGCAGCTCGGTTGGCGAAGCTACTACTCCGTGGCATAATCTTAACCCTATGCCTGGTCATGATGAAGAAGGGCCGAGCAATGCCTCCGGTAATGAGCCAGAAGTCCAAAAGGGGAAAAAAAAAAGCCGAGTGTTGGAATCATTTTGATGAAGTTATGGTGGACGGCATCCGAAAAGCTCGATGTAAGTACTGTGCTAAATTATTTTCGTCTGGTAGTGGTAATGGACATCTTAACAGGCATTACCCTCAGTGTGCACCTCGACAAGGCCACGTCGAACCTACCCAAACGCAGTTATCTTTTGACGGTAAGTTATTTGTTTATAATCAGCGAGAGCAAAGAGACGGTCTCGCTGAATTTGTTATTCACGATGAACAAGCCTTTTCTTTTGCCGATAATGCTAAGCACTCTAGATATATGAACACATACGTTCAACCTTTGTACAAAAAGGTTCATAGAAACACAACTAGATCCGATGCACTCCGACAGTATAATGCTGCTAAAGCACGCCTGATCGATTATTTCGATAAATTTGACGGTAAAGTTAGTCTTACTTCTGATATTTGGCAATCTCCGTTTACTTTTGTTAGTTATACTTGTGTGACGGCCCATTGGATTGATGCAGATTGGATTATGCACAAGAGAATCATCGCTTTCGAGCTCTTTCCTTTTCCGCATGATGGAATGAACATTGCTACTATTATATTAAAAGCATGTACCACGTTTAAATTAAAGGATAAGATTATGAGTATTAGTTTTGATAATGCTTCTAACAATACAGCTGCTGTTGATGCTTTAGAGGAGAGCCTCAAACCTGTACTTTCTGGTAAATTATTTCATGTTCGTTGTGTTTGTCATATAATTAATTTAATTGTTCAAGATGGTTTAGCTGCTGCAGGAGATATTCTTGTCAAAATGAGGGGTATGACAGCGTATGTTAATAGTTCGAGAACACAACAATTTAAAACGTTGTGTGTTGAATATAATATGCCTCGCAGGAGAGCAGTTACAGATGTGGTCCACAGGTGGAACTCTACATACCATATGCTTTTACACATTCTGGCATACAGAGAAGTCTATACGCATTTTCTACTAACCTTGTTCCCAGCCGGCTTGCCAACTCAAGAGGAATGGCAGATGGCCACATACCTAGCTGAATTTTTGGAGGTATTTTACACGTCTACCAATTTATTGTCTGGTACGTACTATCCCACCTCTCCTCTCGCTGTAATAGAAATTCTCAAGATGGCTACAATGTTAACAAAATGGAGATATATAGGACCCTTTAAGGAAATAGTAAAAGTGATGGATAAAAAGTTTAATAAATATTGGAGTGAACTGCCTGTTATTTTTGCTGTGGCTACTTGTTTAGATCCTAGGTTAAAGTTGCATGGCGTGAACGTCTCGATACAAGAGATATCGAAATTAATGTGCTACCCAGTAGAGGACACAACCGCACTCACAGCGAAAGTGAGCAAGACATTTGAGGAACTGTTCAACCTCTATCGTAATTCTGCTGACGTGCGCGGGCGAGCTTCATCATCGACTGCTGAGAGGTATTATGCGCCATACCTTAAGGGCTTTGAACATCTAGTAGCAAGACAACTACCAGGTGAAGGTACTTCTAATTCGGCAGGTTCGTCTACTTTTTCCTCTTTTAATGAGATTGGTGTATATTCAAATACTGATCATTATTCTGATTTATCAATGCAAGAACAGGTTAATTTTAATTTGTTAAATTTTTGGAAACAAAATCAAAACATGTATAAAACTTTATCCCAAATTGCACGGGATGTACTGCCAGTGCAAGCCTCCACGGTTGCTTCAGAGTCGGCATTTTCAGCGAGCGGGAGGGTTTTGGATGACAGGAGGAGTCGTCTTAACCCCGAGTCGCTCGAGCTATGTGTATGTTGGAAGGATTATCTTGATGCGAAATACCGCGAGCAAGATAAACCGATTGATGATAGGAAGAGCAGTGACTCGGATATTGAAGTACTTCCTGATGATTAGGTAATTTCTTTTTATTTTCCTTCTCTTAAGTTTTAAGAATAAAATTTTTCACAAAATATAGTTTTTTCATATATATATATATATATATATATATATATATATATATATATATATATATAATAAGTTTTTACAAGCAAGATAGATATTTTTTCGTATATATAAAAAAATAGGTAACTTCGCCTGTTTGTTTACAAGCAGCCGGTCCCAAGCCCGGATAAAAGGAGGAGGGCCTATGAACACATTTATCTTCAATTTAACTCTATATGGACGTTAATAATTTACATACATTAATAAATTCTAGCCTCACTTACTTTTTATTTTTTGACAAACACAATATATTAATATCATAGGTTCTTTTATACTCACTCATAACCATCCTATATACATATGAGAGTCATATACATAGAATAAATTTTTTATATGAGACAAAGTAGAGAGAAAAAACTGTTAGTCAAAATCTATACTTATTACTTAAGATCATCTCGGGAATTAACATATATCAATCTCAACCAATTAATTTGAAGTAAAATATCAAATAGTAGAAATAGTCTCTTTCAAATAGTAATAATTGTTATGTGTTAAGATTTTATTAATAAAACTCACCAAGAAGAGTATAAAAAGGTTTAACATATAATAAAAAAATAATGAGAGACAAATAAATATGTATATATACGTACATACATATATATATATATATATGGCTTATAATAATAATAAAATAAAAGGATAAAGATTAGGTTCGTTAAATTGTGAATATTGGACATGCCTAGAGTATATAAAAGAAGAGAGATGTAAATGAGTGAGAGAGAGAGAGAGAGAGAGCAATTTGCTTACATAATAACAAGAATCTTAGTCATAGTACTATATTACAATTTCTTAAATAATAACAAAAAATTATCGTAATTCAAGCCTTTACTTTGAATAACAAGAAAATGCAAATATATATATATATATATATATATATATATATATATATATATAGGGCCTGGGCCCGGCCCAAGCCTGACCCTAGATATTGGGCCTAAGGCCAGGGCTTGGACTTGGCCCAGAATTCCCCTTCATCTGGCCAGGCTCGGCCCGGTTTGTAGCCCAACTGGCCCGACCCTGACCCGATAGGCCCGATGGGCCCCGGCTGGGCCGGCCTAAGCCCTGCCAATTGACATCTCTATATGTTAGAGAACAAAGAGAACTTAGAGAAGCGACAAAGATTTATAGCAAATACAGGGATACGATACGAGATACAGGAGGGAGTAGTGGGTATCGGCCTCAAGTACGTAAACGATCTTTTAGTGCTCGCTCAAGCCTGGCACTAAGAATAGGTTAGTTGATCTAACTACGCTAGAATGATTGGGGCTGGATATTGAGCTTCACCAATATAAAGGTCCAAGAACACTAAGATTAACACATCAGCTAAGAAGCATTTGAGAACAGAAGGTAGCCAATATGTTATATTTGGTCTACATTCGATCAACTTTCTAACAAGTCCTTAGTTAGAGCCAATGTTGGACATAGCTAGAAAGGTGGGAAACTTTGTGAAGCTTCCTACTCTTCGTGAGAATAGTGAAGTTTAATTGGCTTGGAAATTTGAAGATTTAAAGAAGTGATGAAATCTCATTGGCCTGTTTAGAAAGAAAGGGTTGTTACTACAATGTGTGATGTATGGGAAATGGTACCATATCACATATAAACAATTTATTAATTGATAGCAGTCGAGGTAAAGTCTTTCGCGCAAGTCTATTGATGCTTTAGATGTTTTGAGCAAGGCTAGAGATTATTACATTGGGCTTATGGACAAGGCGATTGATGAGATTGGGAAGCAGCATGTTGTCCGTGTAGTAACTGATTATGAAGCTGGTATGAAATATACCGGCTGAAACTCGTGCCGAAGCAATCAAATTTATATTGGACTGCATGTGCATGTGCGTCCCATTGCATTGATCTTATCATGGAAGATATTGGTAGGAAGGCAAGGTAGTAGATGTGCTAAAAATGGCAAAGAATATCACCAAGTTTATTTCTAGACTTAATTGGGTGATTGATTACACGAAATGCTTCACCAACGGCATAGAGCTACCACATTATGTAGTCACCCGGTTTGCCTCAAAACTTGATTATTGCCGAAAGCATCTTGCGGTTCAGGAGACTTTGGAGGATATGTTCAAGTCTAATGAGTGGAATCTAGATATTCAAAGTTAACAAAGGGAAGAAAGGAAAAGAAGATAATTTTTATCTAAGCTTTTGGTCTATAGCTGCTGATATCAGGAAGGTGCAAAATTCAAGCCATTTGCGAAGGTTAAATAGACGGAGATGCGGGTTTTCTTTACAAAGCAGCGTACGCGCAAGAATTAATGGCAACGGATATAATTTGGTGGATACAGCTAATAAGCTACAAGAAAGTAGCACAAGCAAAAAGTGAGGCCGTGACGGGTATTTTTCCTTTTTTCAAATGAAACGTGAACAACACCAGTAAACTTGAATAGCTATTCTCACCCCAAAACAAATTGCCCAAGCGCTGTCAATCATCATATAAGGAACCACATCTGACCCTTGGCTGATTTCTTCAACCAGCCGGAAGACCAAACCAAGTACGAGAGTACCAAGATCCGAACAACGTCCACTCACCTATCGACACTTTCACTCAATGCTGCAGTAACTTGATTGGAGAACAAATACGTCTACCACGGGACAAAAGTCGCTCAGTCGACAGCTAGAACGAACAGCTTTCCACAGGAGACCCACAACTTGAAAGTCTATTAAGCAAAGATTGAAACTCGACATTGTCAAGCATAGCACAGATTCTCTAAAAGCAACCATCATCATTCTTTGCCAAACTCAAACCATTACCAACACAAACATCTAGCCTAGACCCTCACAGCTACCACTCAGATACAACGAGGTACAGCTCCTCTAAAGGGGAAGGGGGAACCAGTTAGCAGGTAAATGGGGGATAAACAAGGTGGGAGAGCCCTATCAACTACTAGTTAAAAAGAAAGTTTAGAGTAAAACCCAACACACCACCACAGTTACAAACCTATTGGGAAACTAGAGAACACCATAAACATCAACCAACCAAACCCGATCCCAAAAGCTTAACGCAGCACAGACTAGGCAATGGCTTCTAACAACCAGCATTCAACCTTCATCATCCAAATACTAGGCAACTCCAAAACATGAAACGCAAGGAGTAGTTCAGCCACCGTAGATCACAACAATTGATGTCATCGCCAGCAAACCAAATAAGAAAGAACTTGTTGTGAACAATGGACCTTATATCTATAATGAAAACAACAATCAATTAGGATTCAGGTGGAAGCCATGGTAAGAGAAATACACCGGTGCCACTGACATATATGGCACCGGCACCGTAAAGACTCACTAAGATCTAATCATGTGGGGATCTTGACCGCCATCAGAACTCTTGCAAGTCGTCATTGGAAAATCAGCTGGCGACAAAACAATCAGCTGAAGTTGAAAGAAAAGACGGTTACATGTTACTACGAACGTCGTTTAGCTAAGAGAATAAGTAACGAAGTACAGAAAATATCCCGGATTTACGGAGAGCAACAAAAGAGGGAGAAAGGAAGAAGGGAAATATAGCTCAAATAGTCCTATCTACTCTATCATAGTGCCTCCCCACACACCACCACTTGCTGGTGAACGGTAGCGGTGGGGCGACTACCCTAATCTAACTATTAGAGAAAACAAAGAGTTTTTTGACGGTATATATTGTACTTGCGGAATTAACAAACACTTGCAATATTCTTTTGACGTGTAGCATTGAAATGACTTGAAAACAGTTAAATACGGAGTATTTTTTACGAATATCAAAAATTTCTGGCCAATTATACTGTCCAAGTAAAGCTTAAAAGTTTTAAAGGAGATGCATAAGCAAGTGGTGAAATGTTTAGAGTACGAATTGCTTTACAAAAAGTGAATATTATAGGTGACATTCTCACAAAAGAGATTTAAAATTGAAGATTCATTTTGGCCACTAAGGCACTCAAGTGTCACCATATAATTACTATACCCATACGTGTAAATTTCAAATTCTTAAAATAGAGCTCAAAGAACATTTTTCCCGAAATGATGCTCGCCAAGAATAAGAGAGAGAGAGAGAGAGAAAGAGAATGACGCGTCTTTGGTTCCTTTGTCAATTTCCCTAGAAATGTCGCACTTCAGGACCAATTTGCTATCATGTTGGAGACGTAGCCGTCAACTTGCAAACCTATCACAGCAGGATATCGTGTGAACAGTACAAGGGAGTTAAGGAAACAGTGGAGCGGGCCATCGAAGGCTGGGATCGGGCTGAGGTGCTCGGTCGGGCAGATATACGACCGAATCTTAAGGTTGACAGGCTGTGGACTGAGCACATTAAGAACAACCCACGAAGATAAAGGGACCGGTGACTGCCCTCATGGCCTCCTCTGATTCGATTATTAATACTCATTTCTTCTTTTTTACGTCTTTAAATACTATTTCGAATTTTTTAAGCTAAATTGCAAATAACCCACTAAAGTTTAAAAAAATTTTGGCAATGAAATTGTAACTTTTCACTTTTGGCGTTTAAAACCATGACAATGTGAAGCAATTGAACGAAAATTATATGCCTTTTAAAATATATCTGGGAAAAAAATGTTTGTACCTGCAAGTTGACCTACCTGTAGCAAAAAAAAACAAGTATGGGCATGTAAAATATATACCTGTTGGATTTTGACCCGTACTGGAATCGACCCGTAAATCGTGATTCATTCTGGGTTGGGTGAGTGTTACCTGGGTAATTTGGTCATTCATCTATCACGTACTTATTGGTCATTTTAAAGTTTCATTTAAATTCGTACTCCGTTCCCTACATAATGCAACGGTGAAAAAATAAGGTTTTCTCCAACTGTCATCTCGTCGTCTACTTTGTGTAATGGACGGCTGAGATGGCTTTTTTTTTTGAACTTTTCGCGTAACCGCTGCAAACTGTAACGGTTAGCGATTTTGCCAATTATTCCATCTCTGCCCCTTAGCTCTTCCCCTTCTCTTCAGACTTTTCTCTGTGCCACTCCGTCCCTCTCTCTCTTATCCGCTAGGGTTGCGTCCTCTGCTGGGGGCTGCAAGCGGAGCGCTCTCTCTCTCTCTCTCTCTCTCTCTCTCTCTCTCTCTCCGCATCGACATCGCATCAAATAGTTCTTCACACCGTCCATTGACATCGCCACCATCGAGGTCCACTCCAGATCTTGGCCAAAACCGCCACCATCTCGGTGGTTTTGACTCAGATCTAATGTATATCTTGGTGATAGAGGTGATCGTGGGGTGTGGGCGGTGGTGGGTGGCTATTTCCTCATCACAAGAAAAAGGACTTTTAGCGACGGAAAAATTCATCCCTAAAAGTCTTTTTCCCTTCAGTAAAGCTTTTAGCGACGGACTGTCTGTCGCTAAAAGTCCGTTGGGTAAAAGGCCATTGCTAAAAGGTTAGCAACGGAAATTGATGATCCGTCGGTAAAAATAAATTTTTACCGACTGAAATAAATATTTTTATCGACGGAATATTTCGTCGGTAAAAGTATTATTTATTATTTTCTAATTTTTGTAATTTTGCAAATAATATGTAAAAAGGGACTTTTTAGCGACAGAAATTTCGTCGCTAAAAATTTTCATGAAAATCCGTCTCTATATGTGCTTAAAAGAGGAGACCTTTTAGGGACGGAAAGTCCGTCGCTAAAATTTAAAACCTTTTGCTGCATAATTTTGTCGCTAAAAATTATCATTAATTTGTTTAAAATACTTATGGCGACGTAATTTTGTCACTAAAAGTCTATCCGCAAAAATTTGAAAAGGTTGTTTTTCAATTTTTTATGTTTTAAAACTCTAAACTTGTTTCCTGTAATTCAATTCACACGAACAATTAAATTAACTGATCCATCAATGATTAATCTTAGTCAACTAATCCATTTAAACGAACATGCATTCTTTACCAAATTAAAAGTCATACAAACAAGATTTAAGTCATTCACCATCAATTAATACTTAATACTAACTTTTGCTAAATATAATAGATCACATCATACATATTCCAAAGCAAAATTACAAGTTTTATCGAAAGGTAAAATATAAACAAAATACTCCCAAGATAGGCACACTTGAAAAAAACAAGTACATTACCCACTAAGGGTTGGTTTGACAAAACTTTTTTTTTTGGTTTTCAGTTTTTAAAGAGCAGCTTAATTTTATTTTTTTTACAAAAACAAGTGGGTGTTTGATAACCCTTTTTTTTTAGTTTTTTTTTTTGTGTTTGGTAACCCTTTTTATTTTGATTTTTTTTTTGGGTGGTTTGTAGTGACGGTAGTGGTGGCCGGCGGTGGCTGGTGGCTGGTGGCTGGTGGCTGCCGGCAGTCACCGGCGGTGGTCGCCGGTGGCCAGAGGTGGCTGCCGACAGTCGCCGGTGGTGGTCGCTGGGGGCCGGAGGTGGCTGCCGGCGGTGGTCGCCGACGGCCAGAGGTGGCTGCCGGCAGTCGCCGGCGGTGGTCGCCAGCGACCGGCGGTGGTTGCCTGAGGTGGCTGCAGGCGGTGGGAGGGTGGTGGTGGTGGTCTCAAAAAAAAAACCAAAAGTGAAAAAAAAAAAACCCAGTTTTTGGAGTTTTTTTTTTTACTCTTCAGTTTAAAAACTGATTTTTTAAATTAGAGAAGGAAAAAAAATAGTTACCAAACACACTTTTTTTCCAATTTTCAAAACTGAAAAAAAAAAAGAGGAAAAAAAAACGTGGCCTAAATTGCATGAACCCAATAGAGAAAGATTATGAAGGAAAAGTAAATAATTACTAAATGCATAATACTGTATAAAATAGAAAGTGAGCCATAAACGTAGACATGTAGACAAAACTATCAAGAATATATTGAATCATTTGCAGCAAACATGGATATCTTGCAAAAAGGCGTTACGATGGTTGCTAATAACGATGTAGTTTTCCCTTTTGGCATTGTTAACTTGAACATGTTGGAAATGGTAAACCCCAATTCACTTCTAATGGAAGGAAACAAAAACTGTAGAGTATTAACGCGACAAAATGGTACCATAACTTCTCTGAAAACCATTCTGATACAAAGAAAGTCACTATAATAGTAGTCAATGAGTGAAACTACCTCCTTAGACCATCACGTATGGATGACGGACTTGCATTAGTAACGTTTTGCAACGAAATTAATGTTCATAATTGAAACGACCTAAAACACATCACACCTCAATGAGTTAGGAAAGTGAAGAAGCTCTTTTGCAATTGGAAACCAAATAGGTTAGAAACGTGAAAAGAGAGTGGGTACGAGAAATTAGGGGTAGTGGACAAGTTGTACACATAAGTGTCTTAAGCACAATTCTGTCATTGAGAGACTTGGAAGAAATTGATAAAAAGTTCAATTAGAAGTACTGAAAAAGCCTCTAATTGCACAGTGCGACAGTTTAACAGCAAACCAAATCCTAGTGGACCTTCAACCCAAACTGGAATCAAACAGTAATAGAAAGGAACATGGTGCTCAGAAATTAGGCATAAAGCAGAAAATAAAATAAATAGAACGAAAGATAATTCTAATGATCATAGAAGAATAAACTAACCTCCCCAAGTATAGCAAGATTGCTACCAATACCTTTTCCTAAACTTTAAGAAACTAAGAGACAACTACACAAATTTCATACGATCCAATTACCCGAACAGGAAAAAGTAATAGGCCCATAAAACTCAATATCGGGGGAGTACATAAATCTAAAATATTACTCTCATTGTTCCATAATATTTGTTCTCTTTGATTTATATGAATTCTTAGAAAGTAATTTGAACATGTAAGCATTCACTTCGGTCAATGTTTATATCCTAGTTAACTTGTCAACAATACCTTTCTAACCGGTAACCACCATTTTCATTCAATCTAAAGGTTTACATTCTCAAATTTGAACCTAGAAAATCTCAAAACTGACAAAAATTATGAAGCTGGCAGAGTGAACTTTAGCACCAAAATTGGGTTGGCCAAGCATATTAGTAACAAATATAATCCTAGTAAAATAGTGAACAGATGAAAAGACTACCTCTTTTTTTTCTATTTACCACAATTGACAAAAGAAGATTAAAGCTGGCAAGGATTTGAATACCAAGAATCCAAAAGCTGCTGCCTTTAGGCCGAAGAACTTTGTGAATTATAAAAGAGCAAGGTTGACCGGGCAAGAACTCTGCAAATGACCACATCAAATTGCTCAACTTTCAGTTTCATGAAAATATGAGCAAAAATAAAGCTCAAACAGATGATCGAAATAACAAATCAAGAATTTATAATTGGCAAAAAGGTGAGAAGGGGTTTACAAGATGAAGGAGAACAGAGCTATGGAGCAGCTACATAGTCACTTGGGCAGCCGCCATCGACAGCACAACTGGACATTTGTGACACTTAGTTGATCTTCAGTGGCAAAAAGTGATGGTGTAAGTGGTCGACAATTTACCCTCCGATGAACAGCTGCACGGCCACCATCTGAGATAAGTTTTGGTCTTGTAGTTGCCATATTGACAAGTGGGAATAGTCTCCGGGGTGAGTGGCTTGGGGCTGCGCAAGCAGTGGGGAGGTTGGTGGCTTGGGAGGTGGCGGTGAGGTGGCGTGCCGGCGTGGGAGGTGGGCGGCGAAGCTGAGTGTGGGTGTGTGAGAAAGAGGGAGAGAGAGGAGAGGACAGGTCCTACTGGGTATTAGCCTGCATTCCATGCATGATTCAGACTAGTCTTATAACGCCTCCCCATAGAACATATTCCTAGGTCAACAATAAATCAACAATATCAGTGAGCATTAACATAAGCTCAAATTACCGAAAGCAATTCAGTCTCAATAATAATAAACATACCGATATAAGTCATCACTCAAAATTCCTGGATAACCACAAACAAACAGCCAGAACGATTACAAACATTTATCAAATTTAGGCACAACAATTCAGAAGAACGGATAGAAGCAATTATCAAATTTGCTCAGCATGCAATAAGAGGCGAGCATCAATAAGATTTCCAGACAATCCATTTAGGTTCAATATTTGGTTTTTCTGAACAGTAACATGTTGATATCAATACATTAATCAGCGCTCGACATTAGTCATAAGTAAAGCAAAGGAGTACTAACGAATACGAGTTATCAAAATAAGGGCTCGGACGAAAGTCCTTAGGGTTCAGATAGAAACTCTTACCTGGATCCAAAGCTAGATTATCCTAACCGAGAAGTCTTTAGCTTTAATCTAAATGAGATAATCAAACCATTAGAATGTAGCCTACAGTACAATATTGTAACTTAATATGAACTCACACTTACTCTCAAAATGAACCCCCTTCACCGGGCATGTAAAAGAACCTAAATGCCCCTTATGTGTAAAATTATCAAAATGCCCCTGTCGAACTTAAATCACCAAAACAGCCTTCTCGTAAGTAGAATCACTACAATAACCTTACCATATTCAAATTTTTCCAAAAAAATACCTTCCTTAGGTCAAATTACCAAAATATCCCTCTAACCTCAAATCGCCAAAACAGCTTTTCCGTAATCAAAATCACTAATATATCCTTACCATATGTGAATTTATGCAAAACTACCTTTTACAGGTAAAATCACCAAAATACCCCCTTAGGGTGGTAAATTACCAAAATGCCCCTAAGGGTTTTCGACACCAGAAAAATCTCAAAAACATCTCAAAACACTATTTTTAGAATCCTGAAGTCATTTTTGAGCTAAAATTTTTTTGCCCGAAAAGCCCAAACCGGTGTCCTCACCGAACCGGTCTCACTATGCGTTTGGAAACTAGTTTCGTTAAAAATACCTATCAGCCAGAGAATAACACGAAATTTTAAAATAGAAAACATATTAGTAAAATAAGGTTTTTTTTTATTTTTATATTAAAATAACTTGGTTTGGTATGCTAATTAAATCAAGAATTTCTTCTACTCGCCCTAATTTAGCTCCTTCGCGGGCACTAAAAATTCCCAAACAATTCCAGAGCATACGTCTTGTAAAAATATTGGGTGCAACTGTTTTGAACTTTGTCTAATTTAATTCTAATTATTTATAAAAATTCATGGAAAACCTGTCTAATTAACACTCCCCTTTTAGCGACAAAAACAAACACTATTCAGAACCGCCCACACACTACTTCACCTTAATCACACACAGTCCTCTTCTTCCTCCTCACTCCTTTGTGGAGCACAGACTTGCACACACGCTCATTTGACACACACACTCACATACCCGAAGAACATACACTCTTACTGTCACAGACACACACACTGAAACACATAACCTCAAACACTGCCACCCACACTAACACCTGAACCCCTCACCTACAATGCATACACTCACAAAATCATCTACAACCTACGGGTACCCCTCCTCCATACACACAGATACATAATCACTGCACTTCCATGCATATAGTGAGCACACACAGAGACGCACACATGCTACAGCCCATACTTATTGAATTTTCCACCTCAACGTCTCCTAATCACACCTACCCATACGCTTAACACAATTACCTAACCAATCTTACATGAATTAGCTTTAATCTCACAATTCATCCACATAAACACCATGACCACATACTGTCCAAACAGGTTTTTACCTAACTTTGAGATTAAAAATTCACCCAACTACTCCTTGTATGATCTGGCCAACTCCTTGCTTTCCAAGGGGCCGAATTCTTCTTCTTCCTCTCAAATTCTTTCCCTGATTTTTCCCGAGCTCTGAGCTCTGTTTTCCCTCCATCTCTCTGTACTGTTTCTTCCTATACTTTGTTTCTTATTTTCTTTTCTGAATTTCTTTCCTGCATTCTTTTGTTTTTATTTTCTTTAATTATTTTCCCAAAGTTCTTACGTTCTATATTTTAGAGTAACATTTGGTTAGTCACCAACAAAATGGCAAGAGGTGGCATCCCTTACAAGAACCCTCTCTAGATTTTGACACCTAGATACTATTTCCAAACTTGGAAATTACCCCCAAAATATCCATAATTACAAAATAAACCCCAAATTTCATGTAATTACATCAAAGCCCCCCAAAATTAGTCCAATCATGATTAATTTAATTAGATATCACTAAAATATACACTACCACCATTTTATTGTTTTTCATCGCTAAAACCACAATTTACATTTATGCCCCCAAAGTTTTTCAAAATTACAAAAATGCCCTCCAAAATTTTCAAAATTATTTTTTACCCCAAAATTCTCTTAAGTTTCAATACGCTACTAATACTCGAGCATTGCTCAGAATTATTGCCCTTTTTTTTTAGGTCACAGATGATTATTTTAAATGGCTCCCAAATTTTGGGATATTACATTCTCCCCACCTTAAAAAAATTTTGTCCCCAAAATTTGATCTCAGATTTCTTATTACTCATAGTGTCCCGGCATTATGCTTCCGCTGTGCCACTCTAATAACTGTCGCACCATAGCCAAGCTACACCTAATCTTTGCACCCACATTCATTTCCACGAATACCCTGGCGCAACAGTTATATTCTAATCGTAATGCTAAACTCAATCCGGTCAAGTTATCACTTGCACTTTACCTATCTGGAACTTCACGTATAGTGACCTAGCTAATACGAAACTTGCTAAACTAGATTTGCACCACTCCGCATACAATGCATTATACCGATACTATACAACGGGCTTCCACTGCATTATACTGATACTATACCAGAGACTGTATCATCTGTACAACTTACTTAGCGATTGTAAGCTTGACTCGAAGCTTAAGGTGTCTCAAATTGTTAAGCGATAATCATATGTGACTTGCAGTCTACCAAGGCCATTAGGGATAACCAATCTCTATAAGCCCTCACACATCATAACAGACAGCAGAACTATAGCCACTAGACTTTAACTACGCCCTCTTACATCTCAAAACAACAAGTCCAAATTATTGCCGAAGTCATTACGGAGAAATGTGTTATTTTTTAAAGACTCTTTACAATACAAAAAATCAAATACAAAATAGACATTTAAGTATTTACAAACGAAAGTATTAAATTATTATGCAGTAAGATATCCCAAATTAAAGAAAAAGTTGGCTGACTTTAGCTTTCCAGTGCTCTGTTTGGGATTTGATGTATGAAAATTATCTCATTTTGTGTTGAGATAGGCTCAAGAAGGGGCAGATATTTCTGGTATATTAACAGTCATGACTTTAGCGATGTAAGCACAATCGATTACATTTTTTTTGTTTGTATAGTTTGCTGGAAGAGTATATATATATATATATATATATATATATATATATATATATATATATATATATATATATATATATATATATATATATATATATATATGTAGAAGTCACAACATGAGTATATATATGTAGAAGCCACAAGCACAACAACAGATAACACCTCTTCAAGTAAGAGGCATATGTAGTTGTAGCGATTGTTGCACAACAAAGGTTACAGACTCTCCTGTTCGGCTTGTCCATACTTAAATTCAAATGAAAGCATGGCACCGCTCCATATCACAATGGTAATTAACGGTTGTTCTGTCGCCTAAATGTTGGCAAATTCACTCAAAAACAAAAACCACTGCTTCAAATACAAAGGTGCCAGTTGCAAGCCCGCACCACTGTCGCATGCCTTTGTATTTTGAATGAAGTGGCCACTCATCTCGAAGTTCTACCAAAGAAGATAAAGACAGTGGCTGATATGAAAAACATTTAAGCTCTCAATAAGATTAAATAATCATTACTCATGAGATTTAAAATTTAAATCTCAACAGTTCGTAATATATGATTCATTTCCTTGTCCAAAATCAAACAAGAAAAAATAATCCTATCATTCATATATGCAAAATGAGCAAAACAGTTTCGTTTACTTTCCAGCTAAACTCAATCATTTTCTTTAGAGTCGAGTCATCTGAACCGCTACAAAAAAAAAACCTTGCATATGTGGCAAGAAGGCTCAAGAAAGGAATTGGTAGTCACTTTACTTGCCTTACATTAGGCCACTGCCATGTGAAAAGAAAAAAATTCTTCTTTGAAGTTCAGGGGGTACATTAGTCCCCCTGGTTATCACATGGTTCCGCCAATGCCTTCAATCGTCCATTTCAGTTAAATGTTTAGAATTGTTCAGTTCTAAAAGCAAGTAACATGGCGTCTACTATTGTGTGCTCAACCAAAATTTCAATCTTATACCGAATCATTGAATAGCTTATCCAAACCTAACACATGTTCTCAGAATCTACTTGCCCTTACCAATTACCTGTGGCTTCGGAGTTTGCCTAACCTCATCTCCAGATAGGTAAAACTATGCAAATAATGATAACAATAATCGCAATTAGGCAATCAAAACATGTAGAGGTGTCAAATGGGCCGGCCCGGCCCAGCCCTAGCCCATCGGGCCTTCAGCAAATCGGGCCGGGGCTGGGCCAAGGGGGCTACAAAATTGGCTGGGCCGGGCCTAATTCTGGGGATATCTGGGCTCGGTCCAAGCCTAGGCCCTAGGCCCAACATTTAGGGCCGGGCTTGGGCAGGGCCCGGGCCCAATTTTTTTTTGGCATTTTCTTGGTATTCAAGGTAAGGGTTTTAATTATTCAAGGTAAGGGTTTTTAAAATGTCCAGGTGCCTTCGATGGTGGACAAACATGAGAATGTTCTGGTGCATGGACAGGAGCCTTCTTGGGGGGTAGACATGAGACTTTTCTGGTGCATGACAAGGAACCTTTGCTGGGGCATGGACATAAGAACTCTCTGGTGGATGAGTAGGAGCCTTCGAAGGGGCATGTACAAGAGCCTTGAGTGAGGATTTGGTGTGCTACAAGAAGAACAAAGAAACAAAGTTGGGCAATCAATCAATTCGGTTGCTAACTCCTGCCCAAAAAAGAAAATGACGGCCCAATGCACAAGACTTTTGTCATTACTAGGTCTATGGGAGTGTTAGATGTATAGTGCTAACTGGCCCAGTACACAAGACTTCTGTCATTACTAGGTCTATGGTAGTGTTAGATGTATAGTGCTAACTCATATTTTCCTGGTAGGACTCCCGTGTAGGTGACACATTGTTAAATGCAGTCATGCAATCACATGATAACTTTGTAAACCTCCATGCATATAAAAGTCGAACGCAATATCATCATGGACAAAGGTATATTTAGGGTAGAAGCATACATCAGATACTAGATCAAAGGAATAATTCTTCCTTAAATGAAAAGTTAATGCTCAAGTTACCTCTGGGTCAGTTTCCTCTGCAATGGATGTAACCTACAAAAAGATATTATGTGGATAAGTTTAGAATAAAAAAAATGAAGAAGGGAAAAAGACTCAGCACAAAATGTGCATACATCATTTAACAGGAGCCTTCACTGGTGGATGGACAAAAGGTTTCTCTGGTGCATGAGCTGGAGCCTTCACCGGTGGATGGACAAAAGGTTTCTTAGGCTGAATCGGGCCAGAACCAGGCCGGGCCAAGCCCAGGCCAGAACCGGGCCAAACCCGAGCCTCTTTCGGGTCGGGCCTGGCTCGGGCTTTTTTTGGGAAATGCAGGCTTGGCCCAGGCCCTAAGCCCTAAAAGGCCGGGCCAGCACTATTCATGAACGGGCTGGGCCTGCCCGAGCCAGAAAAGGGGCCGGGTCGAGCCAGCTCGCGGGCCGCCCGGCCCATTTGACACCTCTAAAAACATGTAAATTTTTAAAAAATCATACCTATTGGCTCTCAATATTCGCAATGCAAAGGTACGACATTCCAGAACATGACGAGTACAGAAACAATGATATAGGCCTAACAAAGCAAAGTCAACCCAATGACTTGGAGCAATTACAATCAGTAGAAGTTATTGGTCCTCAAAGGAATTCGTAACTCTCCCATGGCCAGTGGGTAAGATACTATCCCGTCAAGTTCAAATAGATTTGATAGAAGCAAATAAATATCCCAAAAAAATTAAGATGACTCAATAAGAATTACATCTTCTCTGAGGTCTCAGAGCAGATTAGCATTCAATTAAGTTGCAATTGAGTTCAATATATAAGGGAAGGAACCAAATGACAGAGTATTATTCAAAATTTCTTATCGCACTCTCAAACCAAACTTTTGGATTTAGCACCAGTCATTTCTCAAAAGCACCATTCTTACAAATAAATCAAATCACCAATTTTACCACTACTCATAAGCTTTCGAACACTACTAGGGTTTTTCCTGACAACCTACGGATACGTGACTAGAATATAACCAGTTCATGCCCCGCATGATATCAAACCCCGAACAACAAATGGGATAAAATTCACACGAAGATCTTTATCCGTAATATAGACAGTACAACAGCAGAGAACCGTAGAAACAGTCAAAGACTCTCACAACGGAGTGCCTATCACAAGATCAGTTCCTAAAAGATGGGTTTTCACCATCAATCGTTATGCCAATGTAACAAATACCAAAGAATATGATGCTCCAGAATCAAACAATATACCAGCATCTCATGGGTTAACCCGTAATGTACCTGACACCACATCACGGGATGTAACAACATCTTGAACAGACATTAGATAAAGCCTAGCTAATGATCTGAGTCTCTACCCCTGCTAGACTTGATACTACTGGTTTTGGCCCTGTAGCCTTGTCCTCTTCCTTGACAAGGAACACTACTCGTCGATGCACTAAATGTAGATGTGGGACGGAAAGTGAACTGATTATTTCTAACAACTGGACAGCCTCAAATCTAATGCTCCACACTGCCACACATAAAATACCCTTCGGTAACTCTGCAGCATGGCCTACCGCCATGATACCACCTGCACATGATACATGAGGTGGCCAAAAAAGCCGACCTATCACCCTGACCAGTACACTATGTAGGTCGAGCTCAAGAATTATGTGATGGTCCAAATCTAGTACTCAAAGCCAATCGAATGCCGACACCCTGCTCTCCCCTAAATCACAAATCATGCCCCGATTGACTTTTGCAACTCTTTTGAGATCTCTATATCACTGAGGCGAAATGGGCCTAAATCCCTTATTCTACCCCAACCTTTAACCTTGGGCACAGTGTTGTGTCAACTGTAAAAACTTTTAGCTGATGACTGTCAGCTCTTATAAATAATTCTTACTTATCCCTCTTCTATCTGCCATGTGTTTACTGATGCCTTCCTTCCTTGCCAGACTTAGACTGTTTCAAAAACATACCAAATAAAGACATTCCATATTGCTCTTCAATCGAGCTAGAATCACTATATCTCTCATTTTAGACCTAAGACCCCACTCAGACTTCTAGGATCTATTTGCCTTCTTCGCTAACATCCTTACTGCAAATCTAGCAAGACAACAAAATCCTCATATCAGATTCTTTTACCAATTCTTGATTTGCTTGCGACACATTGAAAAATTCCCTTAACATCTAGTCATGAAATCTTGTACAGATACTGGTCAAAAATAATTCCCTAAACTGTTCCCAAGGGATATCAATCAATTGCCGGTGAGTTGGACTCTTCTCTACCATTTTCCACCTCTAATTGGCCTCATTCCTCAATTTATATACGACAAATATGATCTTTTGTCGCTTACTGCAATCAGTTACTCAAAATTTTCTTCATTTTGCTAATCCAGTTCGCTGTCTCTATACGGTCCAATAACCCCTACAGCTAGTAACGTTTTATATCCTAAGTTCAACCAAGATACTCTCATCTTGAGGTTGTGGTTATGGTTGAACCGGCTTCGATACTCCTGGCTACTAGCTAACTATATTCTGTGTGTCATCAGATCAGAATCAGGTTCCTAGTGTTCAGAGTCATAACCATCAGTTCTGGGTTATGTTATTCCCCCTATTAGGTAGAGGTCCCCTGTACAATCATAAAACCTCCATACAGTACATTGCCCAATCTAAAGATTATCTGGTTAAGTCTTTCCAAACCCGGGAAAAATCTCTGCTCATCTTATGCAAATCCGTTGGGATCTTATCTATCGGAGATCTCTAGGCGCTCCGTACCTTCTCCACTGCCAGTGCTCTGGGTACGGACCGCACCGATACAATTAACATTTATCAGCGTCACATTACTCATGCCTAAAGAATTGTAAAGTTACAAGTTAAAGGCAGACTTCTTAACTCTAATGGCAGACATTTTAACTCTACCCTTATCCTACTCCACTCTCATTAGCCAGATACGGTTCTACAGAATCGTATTAATAATATGTGGGTCTGTGCCTGCGGAATCATATACCCATACTCGGTACTGTACCTACAGAATCATATACTTATACTCTTAATACCACCAGATCGAACTGCTCTGATACCAACTGCAATGCCCCCAAAAAATTCAGAGCTCCATCACCCCGAACTCCCAGGGCGTTAACCTACCGGATCACATCAAACCTTTCAAACATGTTCAGTAACACATATTATAAATCATCTAATTCAGCATCAACCCAGATTTCTTAAAATACTATATTACAAGTTGCTTAGCTTAAACTATTACAGCTTAGGTCCTTCGCAATTTAAATTCCTAAGAACAAATAACAGTACCGACCTGTGCAAGGGTCTTGCTATACCGTGGTGATGGGCTAATCGGAATCTCACTCAAACTCTAAACTCATTCCCGAGCATTCTACAGCTGACCATTACCTGCAGAATGGAATCAAATGAAGGGTGAGCTTTTGAGAGCTCAGTAAGGTCGTACAAGGACGAACAAAAGAATTAGAAAACAAACCCCCTTCACCGGGCATGTAAAATTACCAAAATGCCCCTTCTGTGTAAAATTACCAAAAAAATGCCCCTCTCAGACTTAAATCACAAAAACAACCTTCTCCATAAGTAGAATCACTATAATAACCTTACCATATGCAAATATATCCAAAAAATACCTTAGGTCAAATTACTAAAATGCCCCCAGGATTTTCGGCACCGAAAACATCTCAAACACTAGTTTAGCATCCTGAAATCATTTTCGGGCTAAAAATTATTTTAAAAAAATTTTATCTGAAAATTCTGAATTGGTGTCCGTACCAAACGCTTCAAAGCCAGTTTCACTTAAAATACCTATCAACCTCAGAATGCTACAAAATTTTAGAATATGAAACAATTAGTAAAATAAGTTTTTTTCTTAAATTTTCAGATTGAAATAACTTCGTTTGAGATGCTAATTAAATCGAGAATATCTTCTAATCAGTACCCTAATTTAGTATCCTTCACGGACACTGAAAATTTTCAAAACATTCTAGAGCGAACGTCTAGTAAAAATATTAGGGGTTACTGTTTTGAACTTTTTCTAATATTGAATCTAATTATTTATGAAAATTCATGGAAAACTGCCTAATTAATACCCCCTTTTTAGCGACAAAAGCAACACTATTCAGATCAGCCCACTCACGAGTTCACCTTAATCACACACAACCCCCTTCTTCCTTCTCACTCCTCTGCCGAGCACACACTTGCACACATACTCATTTTACACACACTCGGCCACTTCCAAACACCCCCAAAACACACAGACACACACACAGACACACACACACACATATATATATATATATATATATATATATATATATATACACACACACCTAACACATACATTACTACAAAAATTACACATTTAACATACATAATCACACAAACTCACACACCAGAAAAACACATACACTCACTGTCACAGACACACACACACTAAAACACATAACCTTGCACACTACCACCCACACTAACACACAAACCCCTCACTTGCATACACTCACAAAATCATCAACAACCTACGGGTATCCCTCCTCCACCCACACAGATACACAATCACTGCACTTACACGTACACAGTGAGCACGCACACATAAGAACACATAACCTTGCACACTACCACCCACACTAACACACAAACCCCTCACTTGCATACACTCACAAAATCATCAACAACCTACGGGTATCCCTCCTCCACCCACACAGATACACAATCACTGCACTTACACGTACACAGTGAGCACGCACACATAAGAACACACATAGACGCACACCTGTTGTGCCCCATACTTAATGAATTTTCCACCTCAACCCCTCCTAATCAAACCTACCCATACACTTAACATAATTAACTAACCAATCTTACATGAATTTAGCTTTAATCTCACAATTCACCCACATAAACACCATGAACACATACTGTCCAAATAGGTTTTTACCTAACTTTGAGCGCCCATTTCTCCTTCAAAATTCACTCAACTTCTCTTTGAATGATCTAGCCAGCTCCTTGCTTTCCTTTGGGCCGAATTATTTTTCTTCTTCTCAAATTCTTTCCCTGGTTTTGCCCGAGCTCTGAGCTCTGTTTTCCCTCTATCTCTCTGTATTGTTTCTTCCTCTGCTTTGTTTCTTATTTTCTTTTCGAATTTCTTTCCTATTTCTTTTGTTTTATTTTCTTTAATTCCTTTCCTAAAGTTCTTACCTCCTATATTTTGTAGTAAAATTTAGTTAGTCACCAACAAAATGGCAAGAGGTGGCATCCCCTACAAGAACCTTCTCTAGATTTTGACACTTAGGTACAATTTTTAAAATTGCAAATTACACATAAAAATCTCCATAATTACAAAATAAACTCCAAATTCATGTAATTACATTTAAGCCCCCCAACATTAGTCCAATCATGATTAATTTAATTAGACATCACTAAAAACCACAATTTACATTTTGCCCCCAAAGTTTTCCAAAATTACTAAAATGCCCCGCAGAATTTCAAAAATTATATTTTTGACCCAAATTTCTTTTAAGCCTCGATACTCTTATAATACTCAAGCATTGCTCAGAATTATTGTCCGTTTTTTTTCATGTCACAGATGATTATTTTAAATGGCTCCTAAAGTTTGGGGGTATTACAACTATACATGATTTTTTCACATTGGGAATGACATGTGACTGGAGCACACATGGAAAGTTAGCATACCCTGCTTATATAGGCGCGAATCCTGGTCATACTTTAAAGCACGGAGGAAAGGCCTCATGGTTTGGATGTCACAGTAAGTTGTTGCCACCAGACCATCAGTTTCGTAGGTAGAAGAATAAATTTGACAGAAAAATAGAGCATCAGATTATCGAACTGGACTATCCATCTGGTGATGAAGTGTTTTCACCTAGAGGCACTTGATATTGACATACCATACGGCAATGATATCCGGATCAGAAGATTCTAGGATATGGGAAATAGCAAATTGGAGGAGACAATGTATTTTCTGGGAGTTAGACTATTGGATGTGATGCACATTGAGAAGAATGCTTTTGATAATATGTTCAACATAGTGATGAATGTCAAGAAAAAAAATCAAAAGATCACCTTAAAGCGAGAAAGGACAATAGTTGGATGTACACCATGAACTGCATCCTCGAACAGTTAGCTGGAAGACGATACTTTTGAAAGTACCGTACTGTCTAGACAAGAAATAGGTAGAGAATGTCTGTCAGTGGATTAAGAATTTGAAGCTTTTGGATGGGTATGCATCCAACATATCTCGCTGCTATAATGTATCATAGTGCAAGTTCCTAGGGATGAAGAGTCATGACTGCCACGTATTTATGAAAAGATTCATTTCTATCACCTTTTGGGGATTGTTGCCAAAAGTTGTATGCGAGACTTTGACAGGATTATTTTAATTCTTTTTGAGATATATGTTCTTCTACACACTGGGTAAGTAATATAGAGGTGCTAGAGAAGAACATTGTGGTGACAATTTGCAATATCGAGAAAATCTTCCTCCTGTCCTTTGATTTAATGGAGCATTTACCTATTCACTCGGCGTATGAAGCTAAGATAGATGGACCTGTGCAATATCGGTGGATGCATACATTCAAGAGGTAATCCTTCAACTCTCTGTTGTTAGTTTACACATAATGCAAACCCTGTTATCATTGATATTTCACTTAACTATATTCACTAAACTTCTAGGTTCATGTTTTATCTAAAGAGAAAAGTTCATAATAAAGCTCGTGTTGAGGGCTCAATTGATGAGGCTTACATAATGGAAGACCTTGTCTACTTTTGTAACCAATACTTTGGGTCAAATGCTGATACAAGGTTAAATCAACTAGGCTGAAATGAGCCCGGAGCTAGCACAAATTTAGAAGGGTATTTATCAATATTCAAACAGTCAAGTAGACCATTCAGACGAACCTATGCTCGGTGACTAGTGGATGAAGATTACAACGCTGCAACACATATATGTGAAGAAGTTTCAGCTTTTATTAAGTAATTTAATGTTTTCAGATAATTATTGTAAACACTTGAAAATGTGTGATCAGCAGGTTCACTATCTCGATTTACAGTGAGTTCGATGCAAAATCTCAAATCATTGATCCTACTAGACTAATCCCATCATAAATTACAACTTCTTGAGTGGTTCAAAAAAAGACGTGTAAGTCTTTAACTAAGCTATACTATGTGTTATACGATTTATTAGTATGCTGATTTATTTTTAATTTTCACCGTCTTCTATAATAAGTTCAATCAGTCGATAAACCAGTAAACTCCCGCTTGAAAGTCTTAGCTGAAGGCCCTAGTAAACAAGTATCCAGTCATGGAGGTTATATCGTCAACATGTTTAGGTTTAACCAAAAGACGATAACTAAAATAAACAAACCCAAAATAATGGAGTCATGGTTAACAGTGACTGTCATGATGAGAATTGCATGGATTTTTATTAAGAGCTGGATGAAATTGTTGAGCTAACAAATTTGGGTAGCCAAAACTGCTTGGTATTGTTCAAGTGTACCTGATTTGATATTACATGCAGTAGAGGAATGCGTGTTAGCCCGTAAGGGATTGTAGATGTCAATATTAAGTCAAGACTTATATCAAATAAATTGTTCTTGTTTGCTAGTCAAGTTGTACAAGTGTTCTTACATGGAAGATGTTGCAAAATCCTAAATCTCAATGGTTTACTGTTATCAAGTTCAAGAAATTGTCAGTCGCATATGACAGTGAGGTAGACACCTATCAAGCAGACCAAACACCTGTCTTGGTACCTGTTGAGGTGAACAATGAGGAGGATCTTTCTCTTCAACCAATACTTCATCTAGGAAAAGAAGTCGTAGATGATGAAGAGGAAGATGTAGAAAGTTTCAAAAATGATGAGGATGAGTCTACTGACGAAGAGGGGGAATTATAAGATGAAGAGGAAGATGTAGAAAGTTTCAAAAATGAAGAGGACAAAGAGTCTCAAGAAGAAAAGGATGATGAGTCTGAAGATAAAGGCAATGATTCTTAAAATGAAGATGATTGACTTGTAATGTTGTAGCATACATGTTCTTGTAATAAGTAACTTGAATATTTTACTTAATGTTATGGCATAACAGAGTCATCTTCCCAGTGTGACGTGTACTTGATTACTCTGTAGTAATATGTTACCTTACTCGTTCATCCAGTTCATATAATGTTTCTGCATTTTTAGTGTAATCGAAAGCATGTGGAAGCAGTTTCGTGTTTTCATTTTAATGTGTTAATTTATTTGTTCCTTTATACAAAGCCAATTTTGTGTTATTAAGTATTGATATTATGGGCCATTCGTTGTTGCGATGGACGCCGAGCTACGTCCATGCCAGTAGCTCCCACCTCAGGACATAGCACAAGCATCCAGCAGGCCCGGCCCCAGCCCCAGCACCAGGCCGAACCCTCTCAGCCCCACGCTAGTTCTTCTTCTGTGGATTCGACGACATCAGATATATTTGATATTAGCATTTAGTTGTAATATTAGACTTATATTTAAATTATATTTGAACTGGATTAATATTAGTATTTTATAGGATCTCACCGAGGCCGTGGACCCACACGCATGATGCGTAGTGAGCCCCAGCGAAAACAGCAGTTACTCTCACCGAGGATGGCCAGTAAGTAAAAAAATCACATAATGCAGTACTACACACAATTTAATGATTCCGATAGTTATTTTTGTTCATGTATTTAATGATATTAATGCTATTCTTAATCAAAATCCTAGAGTGTTGGGCAAAAATGAAGATCGACGTCCTTGTTAAGGGTCGCTTCTTTCAGCCACTGCTATACTGGAGGACTGGGATGTCGGGAGGAGTGAGGCTCTGTGGGAGGAGTGGTTGGTATGGTTTGATAAATTTTTAGCTAGTATTTATTTAATTACTACCTTATATTTAAATTAATCATACGGATTGTGATTGGATGCCTTGCAGGAGAGCTTCGTGTTTGAGCGCCTCAGCTTGCGAATTAGGTGGATGGATTTTTTGCCTACATCTCCAAAAATCATCGGTGATGGCTACACAACGCACGGGAGCGGGGGAGGAAGTTCACAACAAAATTACAAGTCCTAGAAGGATAACAAGTTAGGAGTTATACTTCAATCCTACAAAAATTGGACTTCCTGGAAGGTAAACTAATCCTAATATATTCAGTAATGGGATCAAGCCCACAAAGCTCCAAGTAGTTTGGTCACTCTATTTAAACACAAACACAAGACCCTTGCTGGAGCATTGTGTTTTTTTATAACAATTAAGAGAGAAGAGATGATGAATAGGGTTGGATCTCTATTTCACCATAAGTGACATCGGAGAAGATGATGAAGGACTAACCCCGAAGGCGAAAGGTTTTGAAGAAGACTCGGTAACTGAGAAAGTAAGGATGCTGGCAACAGTCAGGGAATTTTAAACTTGAAATGAACATCAACACCAAGCTGCAGAAGGAAGTCGCTAAAGTTGGAAACGATGATGATGAATATGAGGATGATGACTTTGAAGGCTCAGTGCCATGTTACCTTGCTAAGAAGCAAGCTTACAAGAGAAGCACGAATGTTTTGGGGTTTTCTAAAGAACAAGGTTAAGAGAAAGGGTCAGGGCAAAAAGGGTTCCAGTAGGATTTAGAAGGCCAATTTTTCATTGCATTAGTTGTCACCATTAGCTTAGCAGCTTGTTTAGGATTATAGTCGTTCTCTATTGCAGTTTGATGATTTTTTGATGTGATGCAATTTGTTAATTATGTTTTCTAGGAGGTTTTGTGATGAATTATGTTCAAGTGAATTTACACTGATTACCAGTAATTATGCTTTAGCACAAGGATTGGTAACTTAGCAAATACACAAATTCTGAAAGGGAAACATGTACAGCCTTTTTAAAATTAGTTGTCCATGAAACCAAAATTTCATTAACCAGTTAGAACGATTGTAGTACGTAGAACGATGTCTACACCAAAGTGTTGAGATCAATGATTTGTCCTTGATGCCATGGGAGCTAATAATAAAAGTTTCAAAAAATGATATACCTTAAAAACAATATAACTTTAGTTTTTGAAGGTTAAAAACAATATACCTTTAGTTTTTGAAGGTTAATCAACATCAAGAACAATATAGACCAACAAGGACATCTGATCAAAAAAAAAAAACGAAAAGAAGAGGAAAGAAAAGAAAAGAAAAGAAAAAACCTCAACCATTAGTGACCAAAGAAAACTCGCAGCTTAGTAATCTTCATTTTTTTTTCACCTAAATATGGTTAGATTAAAGGAATGAATCAGATCTGCCATATTTCCCTTTCGTGTTGATCTGTTAGTTGGGTCATAAGACTAATTCTATTCCAATGGTTGAAGCTCAGACTGTAAAACGCGAGAACATAAGTTTGGGCCCTAGCTGGGTTGCTTTTTTTTTTATCTAATCATCTTAGCACCTGCAATAAGCTAATCTTATAAGATTGCTTGCATTCAGGTCTCAGTTTAAGCAACTCTAATTAAACACCTATCTTCTCTAGTGTTCCAAGGTATATGGAGTGCCGCATAAACTAACTACACTCTACAAGTATCTCAGAGGATTTTGACTCATGCTATATTGTAAGATTGCCAATTGCTTGTAGTGTTATATTTCTCTCTAATTATATCATGCTATCTTGGTTCGCAGGTCACTGTTCAACGTGTGGAATTAGGCCCAGTGTCATCTATTGTTTCTTTTTGCTTGCTTATAATAACTGTATGTAGCTACTAAAGGGACTAATCATGAACAAGCTTGACAAGGGGCAAGATTTAGTAGCTGGATTAGGATTCATGCAGTGATACTCTTGATAAATTATGATGCCAATCTATGCTTGGTTGTTGCGTGTTTCGACTTTTGGACGTATATGGTTACGCAACCCTGATTGTGATTCATGCCAAGGAAGTGGGTTAGTAGTCATCATGGAGGTGCTACAGGGAATGCAGTCTGAGTAAGATGCCAAGTATGCTAATGTGGGACATAGTAAGGATTGAGCAAGGGCAGAGACCAAGAGTTTCCCGGACATAGCCTAAGGATTGTAGGGCTGCAAGCGCGATGGCGTGGGGTGAATACACAATGACAATCGCAGTTCAATGTTAGGTCCAGAGTCAAGGTCATGTACATTTCTCTCTCTAGAAGTCCAATGTGAGAAAGTGAAATGAGTTTAAATAATGTTAAAGAGTCCTATAATGAATTCTTAAGTCCTCTATTTATAAGGGTTGAGATGATGATGTCATCAAGTGACACATGGTGTTCCCCAGGAGTGATACGTCACTAAGGAGGCCACATGTGTCGGTATGACAGGGACTGTCAGATTGTATATTCATTTGGCCTGCTTGGCACAGCGTCGCTCTGTCTGTCTAGAAAGACTGGCTCACACAGCATTGGTGTGGCCAGATAACCCCTTTAATCTAGCCACCAATTGAAAGCCCTTCCCTGAGTCCCACAAGGCTTTGAGAAATACCAAGAAACTAGCAGTAGTGGGGAAGACCCGACACCCAAGTGTCAGGCGGACTAGGTGCGATGCCCTCCACAGACCTGCTCTTGTCTCGGTGACCTGAGGTCATAGTCCCAAGGGGTACCAATAAAAGCCCCCAATGCCAGATCACGTAGACTAGTCACGCAGACACTCTAGCGGAGATAGTATCCAGAAAGAGTCATTTATCCGGCGAGTAAGTCCTTATGCCGAAGCACTTGAAGCGAAATAAAGATAGTGTCCCGGAGGAGTCGCCTACCCTATGGGCCGAGGTAGCATCTCGTAAGAGCCATCTACCTGGCAGAAGGAGAGTCTTCATACCGGAGCACTTGGAGCTCCCTGGTGGAGATAGTGTCCTGGAGGAATCGTCTATCCCCATAGGCGAATCTTTGTGTCGAAGAACTCGGAGCGGGCAAAGGTAGTGTCCTGGCAGAGTTGCTTACCCGTCGGGCCTAGGTAGCATCCCAGAGGAGCCATCTACATGGCAAAAGGTGAGTCTTCATGCTGGAGCACTTAGAGCTCCCTGGCAGAGATAATGTCCTAGAGCAGTCGCCTACCCCCGCAGGGTAAGTCCTTGTGTCAGAGCACTCAAAGCATGCCAAGGTAATGTCCCGGAGGAGTTGCCTACCAAACGGGCCAAGGTAGGAGCCGTCTACCTAGCGGAAAGAACGTCTTCATGCCGGAGCATTTGGAGCTCTCTGGTAGAGATAGTGTCCTGGAAGAGTTGCCTATCCCCACAAGATGCTACACATTTCGCGAAGTGGGTCGAAGCATGTTCCACATCCTAGGCAAGGTACACATTATGTGGTGAAAGGATGGACCAACACGGGGGCACGATAGTGTGACAGGATGCCAAAGGGCACAACTGTATAAATAGCGCGGCGGAGTGTGTGCGGTGCTGGCGGCATGATAATGTGATAGAGAGCCAGGGGCTCGACTATACAAGCGCAGCACATCGCATGAGCACAAAGGAGTGTATGCAGTGCCGGGGGCACGTAACATGGAAACGGCATACAAGCACAGCGACGGGTGTCGCAGAAACAGGCTTTGTGCCAGGGGCACGTGATGTCGAGATGGTACTCGAGCACGAGCATCGCAAAGTCAACGTGCAAGCACTGACAATGGGCTTTGCAGCATCGGCATGCGGGCGGTGCTCCCATAGCGCTTGGCAAAGAAAAAGGAAGGAAGTGAGCATGCATTGGTGAAAAGATCAGCCAACCCCTAAAGGGGGAAGGCGGCCAACACCCAAACGGGATGATGTGCAACCGGCTGAGCAAGAAAAGGGCTTGGAAGATTAAGGCACACTGAGGTCGTCTGGGGGGGAAGATACGCGACCGACAGAGCAAGAAAGGGGCTTCAAAGGTTAAGGATCACTGAGGTTATCTCACTAGCCAAAAAAATAGTTGAAAAAAAATAACTTAGTGAAGAAGAATTGTAAAAAAGGAGAAAAATGCACATGACTTAGGCATGTGTGTTTTAACTGATTGCAAGCGTTGAGAATTGACCGTTGGCTGTGTCGACGTGTCGTGCAAAATGTGACCTGCAGTGGGTCCATGGGTGCGGCCAAGATGGGTTAGGAACATAAGCCCCCTAGCATGCGGTATGCATGGAGGGACAACACAGGCGTGTAACGCATGCATATTCACAAGTTCATACTTAGAAGAATTTTTTTATGTGTGTTCGCCAGAGAGTTGTTGGCATTTTCATTGAACGACGAGAGTGAAGAGTAGATGGCTTGAGCCACGTCGCTTGAGCCATGTTGTGCACTACCTACTGAAGCCTCAGAATGCTTGCGCGTTGACGTAGGAGCACAACGACAGGCACATGAGTGAATTTAGGCATCGCGATGTGGGGTGCAACGACGGGCACTGGATAATGAATGGGAGTAGTAGGTGGTTCGAGCTGCCTTGCGTAGAACCTACCAAGTACGTGGACATCACAGGGCATTGCAACGTGGGGCATGATAAGGGCGGTGGTGATGGGCGTAGGGGGTGGTCTGGCATCATAACATAAGGGCATAAATAGCAGGCACAGGGGCACAGTGATAGGCGCGGCGATGGGCACTAAACAATGAATGGGAGGGACTAGGGGATTCGAGCCACCTCATGCACCACCTACTAAAGCATGGGTGCAAGTACGAGGTCGGGCGTCGCACCGCAAAGGCGTAACAGTAGGCGCAAGGGTTCTCTTAAGTGTAGAAGAATGACGAAATAGGTAAGCAAGGGAGCAAACTTAAGGGTAACACGCGAGGTGTGCGTTGTGTCCTCACGAAGAGTTTTTTTTTCTTTTTGGTTGTGTTTGTGAGAATGGTAGCGACAATGGAAGGTGATGATGGTCGGTCGACATGAGTCGAGGAGGCCCAAGTGGTTAGGGTCAACCGTGGGGTAAAAGTGATGGGTCATCGGTCGTTTTTTGAAGTGGTTGGGGTCAACTGTGGGAGTCAGCCGGGGGGTGAAGGTGAGGGTCGTCAGCTAAAGTGATTGGGTCGGCTGTGAAGTCGGCCATGGGGTGAAGGTGAGGGGTCGTCAAATTTGGTTGTCGGCCAAGGGGTGAAGGCGGATCGGCCGAGAGAGTGGTTACCGGCCTTAGGGGGTTTAGCCGAAGGGCAGGGGCCAAAGTGGGGGGAGGCCGAAGGTGGGGCAATGGTGGAATGGGAGGGATGGCTGGAGGTGAGGCCCAGGAAGGGTGACCGAAGGTGAGGGTGGCACAAGGTGAAAGAGAAAGTAGGAATTAGTTTTTTTTTTGAACTATGGTTTGGAGGTAATCCGGGTCGAATGGATCGGGTATTTGGGTAGCGGATCGGGCATTGGGTTCTTTGAAGATAAGAAAGTGGAGGGGTGGGTCACAGGCAGGCAGGCTGCCCGCTGGGTTGAATTTGAATTTTATTTTTTTTACCCTAGGAGGGAGGGAGAAAAGGGGGATGAAACATTTTGTTGAAAGTTTTTCTAAATGGTGGAAAGAGGATAAGTGGGGAGGGATGGAAAATTTTATGGAAAATTTTTCTAAGTGTTGGAAAGAGGATGAGAGAGGTGGTGGAAGGGGGATGAAAACTTTCGTTAAAAATATTTTCAAATGTCAAAAAGAGGATGATAGGGTGGTGGGTACATGAAAGAAATTTTAAAAAAAAATTATGTCAAGAAGAGGAGAATGGAGCTGTTGAGGGTGGTGACTTGGCCGTAGCGGACAGGGTGGGAGGGAGGTGGGGACTTGGGATGGCAAGCTGACATTGTTAAGAAGCTGAGTCACAGAGGCAAGGGAGGGCCGGCAAGACGTACTGCGTGCATGCCCGACCAGGGTGGTCACGAGGCCTAAGGGAATGTCGATGGACCGAGTTGAGACTTAGTAGCGTGGCTCGAGCCACCCCGCACACCACCTACCAAGACGCTATGCAATGTGAGATGAAGGGTGAGGTGCCTTGCCTACCAGGGATGAGGAAGGGAAATGGAGTGAGTGATGAAGTCAAGGATAGTACGAGTAGATTTGTGCAAGAGAAATTATAGCTTGAAAAATATTCTAAGTCTGGAAATGATAACTTTTCATTGATAACATAGGGAGGCAACATGCCTTGGTACTTTGAGAGAAAGTACTTCGCAACTTGCAAAATGAAGAAAAATTACAAGTGTGGAAAATACCCCAAGGCAAGCCAGGGCTTGGACGGGTGGGGTATAAGTCCCCGTACTTAGAGTTTGAGCTCATCGAATACAATCTTGTTAATTAAGGCAAACTTAAGGCCCCTGCGCCACTTGAGACTGTGACTGACAGTCTGATGACGGGGGCAGTAGTTGGGATGGGCTAAGTCTGATGGGGTAGACTCAAATTTGGCATTAGGAAGGATTATGGAATTGTCATTGATTCAAGTCTAGAGGAATGCTTTAACTGTCTTCAAGTTGGAAGGATATTTCGAGGCAGCTGTCGGTCGCCTTGTCTTGTCAGAGTGCCCGTCCTCTATCTGGGATCAGCACTTGCAGCTGCTGTTATTCTTACTTGATACTTCCACCAGTGTGGTCAGAGCAATTTGAGTTTGGGGCTTCGGGGTCTTTGACGGACCGACTGAGTCATAAGTGTATCCCACAGCTTCCTTGAGATGTCCCCAAACCAAAGCTGAAGGTTTTTAAGGTAGACCTTGTAGGTGTCTTTCATGTTCTTGATGCATTGTAGGTGTCTTTCATGTTCTTGATGCAAATAGGTACAAGGGTCTCAACTTTGCTGCAGTCAGTGCACTCCAAGCACCTGTGATGAAATCATGAGACATAGTTGTTGAGGTCTTCCCAAGGGTTTTGGTAGATTTCGGCAATGTCAATGATGGTTACATGCTTTGTTTTATAGTGAAACTTGTCAAGAATAAGCTAGACCATATATAAACTAGGAGTGGATGGTACCTTCAGGGATCTGGTGGTACCAAGAGTAGGTGAGGCTAGTTAGGGATGTAAAATTCCCGAAGCTTCAAAGTGTCCTCCTCCCAGTAGTACTCTAGGGAGCTGACAAAACGAGTGAGGTGATCGCAGGCATTGTTTCTTTGTCGTTGAGCAAGGTAAAGGCTGGTTGCTTGTACTTGATAGGGTAGGGCTTGGTAGTGAGGTTGCCAGAGTAGGAAGCATGGCTGGATAGCTCAGAGGAGGAGTGAGGTAAGGATGATTCCTTGAGTTGGTGGAGGATGGCGTCAAGATCATGCTTGGTGACATATGAAGCAGGCGAGGGTTTGTGCCTGGTCGGGATGATCCTGACACCTGAGCTCCCAGACAGGGGGACCTAAGACCATTGTTATTGAAAGCGCACCTAGGCCTAGGCGCAGCTCCTTCAATAAGGCACGCGCCTGCGGCGGTGGAGGTGTGAAGCTAGGCACACGAATACTAGCCGTTGGATATTTTACCATCTTATTATATGGGCCGTCCATTTTTTTCTATTTTTTTTAGCTTTACTACTAACCAGCCCTAACTCCAAAATCCCGAAAATCCCAAATCAATTCACGACTCTCACTCTCAGACTCTCAGTATCACTCTCACTCCTCGCCTGCCGTCATCTCTTTCTCCGGTTGCCGTCAGCGCCTGTCCCGTCGCCATCGGCTGCTCTTCTCTGCTGCTTCTCCAATCGCCGTCGCCGCTAGTCCTCCTCTCTGCCATTGTTGTTGGTCTGCCACTCCAGTTCTCCATAAGTCCACACGTTACTGCTGCGTTGTTGCTGGTGTGCTGCTCCAGTGCTCCACGGCTCCACCTCACCAGTTTGTTCTCTCTCTTTATTTCCCTCCCTCACTCCATTAGTTCACTTACAATCACTCCCTTCTTTGCAATCGACTGTGATAGTACTGTAGTCACAGTATTAATTGCATGTCTTGTACCTGTAACTACTTGAATTGATTTTATATGAATTACATGTCTTGTACCTGCTTTCCAATAACCTACCTAAGGAGAAAGAAGAACATGGGCTGGATCAATTCATCTTATATGAATTGCAATAACCTGCATGTCTTATATGTTGTGCATGAATTATTGTAGTCACATGTCTTTGAGCTATAGCCTAACTAAGGAGAAAGAAGAACATGGGCTTGAATCAATTCAAAAACATTAGTTAATGTGAGAAACCGAGACTAAATGTAATGTTCTTAATTTTTTTTACATATTTTTATTGTTTTAATGCATTATTATTTATTTTTATTTTTATTTTGCACCTTGCTTCGAAAAGGCGCGCGCCTGTGCCTTGCGCCTAAGCTCCGGGGACCTTTGCGCCTTAGATGAGTCTGTGCCTTTAATAACTAGGCCTGAGACATAACAATGGTAGAGAAAGGTTTGTGGTGGGAGTTGCTCCTTGGGGTGTGGTTTGCACACGGGTAGTGCTAGCGACACGAGGCAAAATTGTCAGGAAGCACCAACTAGAGCAAGTCAGGGGCATGGCTCATGTTTAGTTATTGATTGGTCATGTTAGGGCTAGGTCCCATCTCAATTGAGTCGTGAGTCACTGAAATACTATGAGCAAAGGTAAGGTGGGGCACTATGGGCTAAGGTGCCGAGAATTCTACCACCGAGGGCTTAAAGGACTAAGACAGTAGTGGTTGCAACATTGGGATCTGGACAGTGTCTAGAACTAGCCTAGGCCTTGAAGGCTGGATCAAAATAGTAGGGGCGAGCCTCAGAGATTGGGATGACACATAATGAACAGCGGACACGAGGTAAAAAGCTCTGAGGCCTTGAGAGATCAATGACTGTGAAGTCAAGACTTGAAAAAGCTTTTTTGTATTTCCAAGATGGTGGCCATAAGAGATGATTGGGAGTCTTGAAGTTCGATGATATTAGGAGTGAGGCGCTGGACTGCAACATTGACGATTTGTGACAACATTAGGTGCATCCAGCCCAAAGAGAGCTTGGATTTGTTTGTGGCTGGTAGTCCTAATAGCCTTGCATTGCTGAGGCATGGTTGGTTGGGGAGTCAGATAAGGGACGAACTACATTGCATGCTCACCTCCCAAGCAGAGTCGCCAAAATAATGCCAAGGAAGTGGGTTCATAGTCGACGTGGAGGTGCCATATGGAATGCAGTCTAAGTGAGATGCCAAGTACGCTAATGTGGGACACAATAAGGATGGAGTAAGGGTAAAGACCAAGGGTTTCTCAAACAGAGCCTGAGGATGACAGGGCTGTGAAGGCGATGGCATAAGGTGAATACACGATGCTAGTCACAATCTGATGCTTAGGTCCAGAATCAAGGTCATGTATATTTCTCTCTCTAGAAGTCTAGTGTGAGAAAGTGAAAATGAGTTCTAGAAATGTTGAAGAGTCCTACAATGAATTCTTAAGCCCTCTATTTATAGAGGTTGAGATTATGATGTCATTAAGTGACACGTGGCACTTTTGGGAGTGACACGTCACCGAGGGGGCCACAGGTGCCGGTGCTCCACGGATTGTTAGATTGCATATTCACCCGCCTTGCCTCGCACAGCTTCGTTCTGTCTATGTGGAAAGACTGGCTCATACAGTGCCAGTATGGTCAAAGAACTCCCTTGATCTAGCCACCAGTCCAAAGCCCTTGCAAAGTCCTATAGGGCGTTGAGAGATGCCGAGGACCTAGGAGCAGTTGGGAAGACCCGATGCCCAACTACTAGGCAGACTAGGAGCAATACCCTCCAAAAACCTACTCCCATCTCGGAATGACCCAGGGGTCATAATCCCTAAGGCGCTGATGAAAGCCCCCAGTTCCGGAGCACGTAGATTGGTCACACACACACCCTGGAGAAGATAGTGTCTCGGAAGAATTGCTTATCTCATGGGTGAGTCCTTATGCCGTATTACTCGGAGCATGCCAAGTTAGTGTCTTAGAGGAGTTGCCTACCCGATGGGAGGAGGTAGCATCCCGAATGAGTTGTCTACCTGGTGGAAGAGGAATCTTCATACCGGAGTACTTGGAGCTCCCTGATAGAGCTAGTTTCCAGAAAGCATTGCCTATCCGCATGGGTGAGTCCTTGTTTCATAGCACTCAGAGCAAGCCAATCTAGTGTCGGAGGAGTCGCCTACCTATCAAAAAAAGGAGGGATCATGGAAGAGTCGTCTACCGGGTGGAAGAGGAGTCTTTATACTTGAGCACTTGGAGCTCCCTGACAGAGATAGTGTCCCAGAAGAGTCGTCTATCCCTGGAGGGTGAGTCCTTATGCCGTAGCCCATGGAGCGTGTCAAGGTAGTGTTCTGGAGAAATCACTTACCCGAAGGGCCGAGGTTGCGTCCCGGAGGAGCTGTCTACTTGGCAGAAGGAAACTCCTTATGCCAGAGCACTTGGAGCTCCCTGGCAGGGATAGTATCCTGGAGGAGTCGCTTATCCCTGCAGGATGCTGTAAACTCCGCGGAGTGGGTCGAAGCATGTTCCACTACTAAGGCAAGGTGCACATGGTGTGGTGAAAGGATGGACCAAAGTCGAGGTGCGGTAATGTGACAGGATGTGGGGGGCCCGACCTTATAAACGGTGCAGTGCATGGGCACAGCAGAGTGTGTGCAGTGTCGGTAGCATGAAAATGTGACAGAGAGCAGAGGGGGAAGGGTGACTATATAAGAAGCACGCATGGGCGCCGTAGAGTATGTTGAATGTCGGGGCACGTGACATGGAAACGGTGCACGGGTGTAGCGACGAGTGTCACAGAGATAGACATCATGCCAGGGGCACGTGGCTGGGGCGACGCTCGGGCGGGGGCGACAGGAATCGCTGAGTCCGCGTTCGGGCGGGGGCGACGGGAATCATGGAGTTTGCGCATGGACGACGGGCGTCACGACATCAGTGCATGAGCGTCGCTTCAATAACGCTTGGTTAAAGGAAAAAGAAGGAAGTGAGCATGCAATGTTGAAAGGCCAGCCAACCCCCAAAGGGGGAAGGCGACCGACCCCAAAGGGGAAAATGTGCAATCGGCTTAGAAATGCAAAGATGGAGGAGCATCGAGGTTATCTCGGAAGGGAAGATGTACGACCGACTGAGCAAGAAAGGGCTGTGAAGGTTGAGGCACGCCGAGATCGACTCGCTAGCCAAAAAAGTGTCGCATGAAAATAACTTAGCAAAGAAGAATAGTAAAAAATGCATGTGTCTTGGGCGTGTGCGTTTTGACCGATTTCAAGCATTGAAATTTGACCTTCGACTGTATCGACCTGTCAGGTAAAATGCGACCCGTAGTAAGTCCATGGGTGCAGCCAAAAATTTTTTTTTCGATTACATTGGAAAGATAAAAACGACAATTTTGGCACGGGGGTATCCAACCCCGTTCGTATCAGCCCCTAACAGACTTCCAAGCACCTCAGGGGGTTAATTGAGGTAGACAAAATCCTCTTGTTGGTGAGCACCCAACTTGGCAAGTAGGTTAGTGCTTTGGTTGCCTTCCCGCATCACATGAGAAATGCTAAATTCTATCACAACGAGCAAAAAGCAATAATCCCTAATAAGGTTAATCATGGGATGGAACTGGTTGTCTTCTCTAGTATAATGAGTTGTTTGGCCGTTAAAGAATTCTTTCCACCATGGCTCCAGCAATGTTTTTATCTTTAATGACTTGGAAAATATCATCAATAGCTCTACTTCGAGAATATCACTAGTGGGGTAGCTGCCATAAAAGCCTCCCAATCAGTGGCCTTCATCATCACGCATCACTCCTCCAACGCCACTCTTGGAGCTTCCATTAGAGCTACCATCTTGTTCATTTTGATTTGTCTTGCACATGGAAACCGCCATTTAATCAATCTAGGTATTCTTGAGGGGCGAGCATTTAGAATGGGAAAGCCTGATTAAGTTCCCTGACAAAATCCAAGGTTCTGTTCCAAGCTGCCCAATTGTTTCTCTCCTTCTAGTTCTGCAATAAAATAGTTATGAAAACATGTTTCCATTGCAAAACCATATAGGACTTGTCAACCTGATTTATCAAGTTATTTTTAAGCCATGGGATAGAGTCATTAACATTGATTTGGTTCAAAATCACTTAAGAGAATAAGTGATGCCAAAGTAGTTGAGCCTTAGAACACCCCCATAGAACATGCTCATGGTTTCGAGAGAACAATTGCACCTGTCACAACGAGGGTTAGTGGACATATTCTAGTTACATCATAAAACATTTTTTGGAAGCCTTCTATGAGCTATGGTCCAGAGAAAGGCTTTAATTTTTGGCGGAGTTTTTAATTTCCATATCCACTTAAAATTGGTTTGGTGAGGACTTTGGTGAGTGTCCTCAGTGAAACTTATAGACGCTCGCGGTGGAAAACAAACCCTGTCTGTCCTTCCCCCAGAAAGGTGCATCTTCCTTAGGCTCAAACTTAGGGAGATGAATCCTACGAACCAAACTAATAGTGTGCTAGTGGGGGATGAGGCTGCTGATATTGAAAATTCCAGTCCCCTTTACTGTCAATACTTTGACTAACCGTTAAATTTGGGTCCTTGGGACCATTATGCTGGATAGGTCCATCCCCTACCCACCAGTCTTCCCATAATTAATGCTCCTGCCATTCTTTATGTGCCATTTTAAGCACCAGGAAAAGAGAGGTATGGCTTTATGCATGCTTCTCTAAAGATGAGAGCCCCCTTTTCTCACCTTCCATTTTCTCGGATTATTCTCATCAGAGTATTTTGCCTTAACACCGGAATTTAGAGAAGATTTTCATTGGTAACCATTTTCCAAATAAGTTTAGACACCAAGGCAAGATTGTTCAAGTAGGCCTTCCTTATCCGTAGCCCTCCCTAGTGTTTAGGATGACAAATGGTATCCCAGTTGACAAGATGAATTCTTTTAGGTCACTCAGAGTCTCCCCATAAGAAGTTTCTATTCATCCTATCAAGGGCATCAGTGACTTTCTTGGGAAGAAGCTGAGTGTGCATAACATAGTTAGGGATGGAAGAAGTCACCGATTGGATAAAGGTGGAGAGACCAGCAAAAGAAAGGTATTTAGTTTTCCGCCAGCCAGTTTAGCTGGACTCTTTTCAAAGTGTTGTCAAACAAGCCTCTAGATAGTCTTTTGTGCACCACGGGGATGCCTAGGCAGACCTTCATGTCCTGAATCAAGGGAATGCCACACCTTAAACTAATGATAGGTATGGCCAAGATGGGTTGGGTACAATGATCATATATATGGTTGTTTTTCTCATACTATAATGCATCATAATTAGATTATATGCACTGTTGGTTTTACTCTGAATTTGCTTGCAATGAGCACTCTTTCTAGGAAAGTCATATTATGGGTGGCTTTTAGCGCTCTAATATAGCATTCGGATTGTCTAATTACAGGCTTTTAGGGCGAAGTAAAAGTGGTTTGACTGGGCTAGTTTTGCTATAAGTCCTAATTCTAACCAGTTTCAGTCTACAGATTTTGCACTTATTATGACCAGCAAGACGTTCAGAGCTTGTCGGAGCTAAGTTAGCAAACCTACAATCACAACTACATCCAGTTGGTGAATGAGGCACCTGCAAGAACTTATGACCCATGAAATTACAATAGCAGAATCAAGGTTCTGACTCTTTTATTGTCCGTCCAAAATTAGCTTACGGATCAGATCAAAAGTTCTACCTTCATATGCTTGTAAGTACGGTTTCACTCTGTTTCAAAGTCTGAATTCCACTTTACTTCATGAGACGTCCAAAGCTTGACAATGTTTCTATTATTTTACATATGCCTCTTCATAGACGGGCCCTTAACACAGTACTAGTAAAACTGGTGAAGGATCTATTTCAAAACAAAAAGGCTCCTTTTGTGCCTTTGGTTGTCAGTGTCTTATTTTTCATTAATTTAGAAAATTCCATTTTCGAAGGAATGGTTGAAGTGGTAGCCTTTTCTCTTTTATGACGGCCACAAGAATCCTCCGTTGGGTACCGTGATCTAATTCTAATATTCGGCTAGATTCAATTCTACTATTTTTCCTTTTTTGTTGCACTAATATCTCTTTTATGTAAAAAGGGGATCTAAGTTAAAGTTTCAAAAATGGATCGACTAGCAAGAGCGTTACTATCGTGGAGGGAGGTCGAGACTCGGACATCAAAGAGTTAACTACCTCTTCATTGCCGTCAACATTTGTTACGGGAATAATTTTGAAAGTGGGATCAGGATATAGCGCATGCATTGTGAAGTGTTATGTAATTCCATGGATCAAAAGTACGAAAATGTGTCAATATAATGCTTCATTATGCAGATGTCACCAATAGGCCTAAAGGGGTAATGCAAATAGTATCGGTATAATTTTCCTTTAGAGAGTTTAATCACAAACAATGTGGTTCCGTGATTCAAAAGTTTAGCATGCTAATAGCTATTTTTGTCCTAAAATTTAGGATGACACCATTTCCTTCCCTATGATTGCTTGTTCTTCTCCAACCAATGTGCATTTTAAGCTCTCTTTTTTTCGTTTCCCTTTTCGATAAGCAATTTTCTTCTTTTTATGGTTAGAGAGAGGATGAGGAAGGTGGTCCTTCAAATATCAAACTGTGAGCAAATAGATATGCCAGGGTCTGGTTGTACGTCTCAGATCACTTTGTCGATTGTTGAAAAGCAAAACCCCAAGGAAGAACTCAAGCGGAAGATCACAATGCCCAAGTACCTCTGCCTGGCAATACTCGAGGCCATCAAGGCCAAGGATGTGGCTTCCGGAAAGATGTATTTTGCCGTCGCCTTTTGACCTTTCTCCTCATGTGCAAATGCTGTCAACTTCCCCAAGTCTTATTTGTCGCGTTCATCAACTCAAAGAGTGGTGGATGCCATGGCCCGTGGCTGAAGGCAAAGCTCCAGGAGTTAATGATCGAAGAGCAGGTATATGACACCACCTATCCATGGAGCTTAATGAATTTGTTCAATATGGATTGGGTTGCCTTGAGAAATTTGTTAGTCTAGGTGACTAGTGTACCTAAAAAACCCGTAAAAACCTTACGATCATGGTTGCAGGACGCGATGACATGGTAGGCTGGTTCTTAAGTTGCCTAGCAGAACTGCACAAGCAAGGCCACCACCCACTTCCACCAGCAGGAGTTGTTCCTCTGGAACAAGAAATGACTTGTCTACGAGTTTTGGTTGGGGAGGTTCACATCCTCATAATTGGAAATCCACAATCAAAAGGACCATTGACAAGGCTATTGGCGGGAAGATTTCCCGTTTGGATAATTGGAATCTTTCCATCAACAATGCCAACAAGAGAGGAAAACACCCCATGTTTAAAGCTGACAAAAGAGATTTTGCTTGACGAGGATTTGGAATCTACAGGAAGATTACCCAAAATACATGGCTTGCTACGATCGCTATTTTACAGTTACTTCAGCGTGGGGATGGATGCACAAGTCGCTTTCGGTCTTTGCTTTTTCTGGGTATATTATTTATTCATGTAAGCGGGTTGCCCCACCCTAACCACTCTCGTGGAATTTTTTTTAAACAAATTGTTAATTATCAAGACATGGAAAACAATGTAACTCCTCGGCCATAAGGAAAGCACTAGTTGCTCGCGATGCAATCGCAATACTAGAGGACGAATATGTAGTACTTAAATGATACAAAAGAAAAAAAATTTGATGATGCATTAAATGCATATAATTAATCCGGTGTACATCCACCATATGTGAGCTTACTTCGCTGCTAAAGTTACTTATTTTACCGTACTTTAATATGCAAGCCAAAGAAAAATTTTGCGTGGTCTAAAAATTTTCAAGTCAAAGAAGATTAAAATAGTAAAGAAGAAATGGAAGTGAAGGCTAATGCAATGAGCTATTAGTGTGGGGACTGGGGGAAGTTATTAGTAAATATAAAATGATAAACAACTAATAACTCGGTAGTATTTTGTGCACATGTGGTGAGCAAAAGATGAAAAACTAACTAACATGTAAATTACTTATTTTACCATTTTATTAGCTATTAATGGATAGAGGTCGAATTACAATATTACAATAATAACAGTTAGAACCTAAATTTATATTTGATTCTTCCAAGACCACCAAAGTACAGATCTATACGATTATAGGGAAAGGCTATTTTCACTTTTTAATTTGCTCATCCAACCCTTTATTTATCAACCAAAGGTCAACTTAGATCACTAAAAGCATTTTCAGTGATAGAAGAGGGTTGGAAAATAAGGATTGGAAATGGTATTTCATACTTTATAGTTTGCTGATAAGATGATTTTCCAAAAAATGGAAGCCTCGTATCCTTGCCTTCAATGCGAGGAGGTTAGATTTTCCCCATTTTTTATTCTTGAGGGAAAGATATTTTGGAAAGACAAATTTAATTAACCAAATGAGGGTAAAATGAGTAACAACTAATTGTAAATGAATGCTGACCGGATGACATCAGAGAAAAATATAATAGTATTAAAATGATAGTAGATAAATACTTGATGACGTAAAAAATAATTACATAATCACGAGAAGGCGAATGCAAATGACAAAGGATTAAAGATGACCAGAGAAATAATCCAAACGACCCCCCCCCCCCCCCTCCACCCCCCACCAACCCAAAAAAAAAAAAAAAGGTCAGACGCTCTATTGTGTAAGGTGATGTCAAAACTTAAGCATTGTATATTAATACTATTTTTTGTGGCACATGCGATGCTTGTACAAATATACAGAAATAAACAAATTTGGTTATCAGAGAGTAGTTACTACTTTCTTTTATAACTTAAATCTTTGGTATTCTGAAGTGCCACGTGTCATTTAATTAATTGTGCCACTTATCGCTCTAGGAAACATGTAACATCAAAATCAATGTTAAACCAAAATTAAGTAGTGTAGACTACGGGAAGGGAATATGAAGTTAGCCTAGGCAAGTTGCCTGACGCTAGCAACCAAAACTAAGTAATTTTTTAAAAAAATGCCTAATCTTTCTTTTTCTTTTCTCTCTATTGCTCTTTTTCCCTTCTCTGTTTCTCTCCCCCTAGACTATATTGAGAACCCATTGATGTTTGCTGATGTTGTAGCTTATGGTGTTAGGAAATATTGGCATTAATTAGGCAGTTGTGGCCGTGCCAATGGTGGTAGGTGGTGTGAGTGGTGGTAGATGGCTAATTGATGGTGAGGTGGGTCTTCAATCTCTGGGGGGGTGAGGTGGGGATGGAAGCTATGCGGTCATGTTATGTCTATAGTTGTTGCTGTCTGTAGTAGGTGGACAATAGGTGGTAGGTGGTAGTCCATGGTGAGGTGGGTGTTCAATTTGTGGCGAGGTGGGTTAGAAGAAAGTTTAATTTACCAATTTTTCGAGACGATGGTGTGGTAGCGATGGTGAAATCCTAGAGGTTGCAAGGTGAAGGTCTAGTGTGAAAAAGACTCTATGTGTGTGTGTGTGTGTGTGTGTGTGAGAGAGAGAGAGAGAGAGAGAGAGAGAGGTCCAAAAGCCAGAGAGAAAGGTGGAGACTTTAGAAGACAGTCAGGGTTAAAAGGGTAGCGACGGGGATCGCAGGGCTAGGGGGTTGTGGGAATCTGTTGACTGAAGAAAGAAAAACAAAAACAATAGTAAAGAGTCAAAATTGCATAGTCTCCAATTGCCTTAGACAACTTGTGTAAGGCTAGCCACATATTCGCTTTACCTTTTATATTAGCCCTGTTGAGGTATGACTTAATTATACAGTCTTCCTTCAGTTCCAATTGCTCATACTCTCTAGGTCATCTTAAAGGCGCTTCCCTCACGTTGGCCTGGTGTATTTAGAGGAGTATTTTTCCTATCCAAACGTTGGCCCAAAGATTTTGAACCTAGAAAGTTATGAAAAGAGCAATCCTCTTTGACCACCAGACCAAACCTTTGCCCGCATGATTATTCAGTGGGATAGGACATGAAATGATCGGATAAGTCAGAGTAAATATCCGTTCAGATAAGGACGTACTAGGTATAAATACTGTCCCCATTTGGCATTGTAACATTCACCACTAACCTCAACCACCAATCTAACAACACTAACACCATCAGCATACCCACCACCATAACTTCAACAACCACTGCTTATACAAGCAACGACCCATTCGAACCCATCATCAACACCACCACCGTACTGCACCAGCTGCAATAACCAATATCAACAAGCTAGCAACCGTCCCTTTCTCAATTGTAAACCCAAAACCACCATGATTGCCCATGCCACCAAGCCCATAGATCCTCGGATTTAAGCACATCACCGCCACCAACCTTTGTCACCCACCACCAATCGCCACCACAACACATTGTCCACTACCAACCTCCATCATCCATCATTACCCACCCAAACAAATCTCCTTGTAAATCAAATCAAAAAATAACACAGACGTCAATGACGATCTACTCGGCGAAGATTAACTGGGGCAGTAGGCACCGCAATGACTGCGAAGTTGCACATATTTGATGCATCACCATCAATTGCCTCCACCTCTCCTTGAAGGAGAAGACAGACGGTTGGGAAAGGTTAAACACATGCTGGCGATGGGTTCTGTAGAGACGGATGCTCTGCTGGCGGTGCTCGTCTTCTTCTGTAATGGCCCGTAACTTTTTTATCGTAATGGCCGACGATAACAATAAACCCCTCCTCCCTCAAACAATGCTAGGGATAAAAGCAGTCCAATGGATTGATTATGCACCTTTTATTTTTATTCTATCTAAAATTCTTACTCAACCCGCCAAACACAACATTTTGGGTTACACATGTAGTGTCTTACCATCTTTAATATCTACCTCTTAAACAAAACGGTTGAACAATTTTAATGAGCCGCGCTATATGTTGCAAACTTACCCGCCCAGCCCGTTGGAGGCTGTTGGCCAGGTTTTTTTTACTTCTTGTCGATTTGGCCTTTTAGCATATGGCGGGAAAATTCATTTGGCGTTCAGGCATTTTTAAACAAATCCAAAAGAGCAAAATCGCGGCCAAAAGCCCCAAAGCTGTGCAGTCGAAACCCTAGAGATCCGCTGCACCACCCATTCCGAAGACGAACATGGCCAGAGACGACGGACAGCTTGGGGCCGCGAAGCGAGCTTACCGGAACGCCGCGGCGGAGGGGAACCGGCAGGAGCAAGCGCGGTGGGCGAACGTGATCGGTGACATCCTGAAGAACAGGGGCGAGTACGTGGAGGCGCTCAAGTGGCTCCGAATCGACTACGAGGTCTCCGTCAAGCACCTGCCGGAGAAACAGCTCCTCCCCACCTGCCAGTCCCTCGGCGAAGTCTATCTCCGCCTTGAGTACTTCAAAGACGCCCTCATTTATCAGGTACTGCGTTCTTGTAGTTAAAATTTCTGTTTGGATGCGCAGGTCCAATTGGATATTAAATTAAGCATGGAATTGGAATTGAGAACTGGATTTGGAAAAGAATTACAACCATGGTGTTTGGAACTTTGGATGTAATTAATCCAAGTTTAGAAATCTTTTGTTGAAATGTTTTTCAAAAAGTCAACACATTAGCTTGGTGTGAGTAAAGTGCACACCGCCGGCTACTTTCCTGGCGAGTTCCCCGTCTCCGACAGCCAAAGTCCGGTGGCTGTCCCCCAAGATCCTGGGTTGGACTTTAAAGAGTATATTTACAAAATTCTGTATGTTGCCACAGCTTAAAATTCTGAGGATGCCCTAGATGATTTGTTTGGTTGATTGAGAAGTTGAAAAAATATGAAAGGACAGGAAAGTGGAGCGTGACTGAATAAGGCTAATCTCCTACTCGGTCCATTTTCATAAGTTTTGTCCCCTTTTTGACTGTTTTCAAATCCAACGGATAGAACTAGAACACATGCACATTGACTTTACTCATTATTTATGTCATAGTTAGACTTGCTCGACAATCCTTATCGGATCTGCAATTACTATTTGAACTCAGCTCAATTTCAAGGCCTTCGAACCTAGAGATCTTCAAAAGTCAAAGAGGACATGGATTTTGAAACAGAGGGAGCAGTACATATTTGTGGTTATGTTTGGATGTCGCATCTGTTTGGTTGCTCAAATTAGCTGGAAGAGTCAAGTTGTTGGGATTCTATAGGATACCTCAAGTGTTCAATTTGTGCCCAATGAGTGAATGGAGCCAAACTTTTCGTGGATCACCAAACAAAACTTCATTGGGACGGGAAGATGCTATTGGCCACGTGCCCAAGTGACACACGGTGGCCCTTGATGGCACAAGGAAACCGTGTGTGGCACTCGACTTGCCGCTCGCAAGAAGAGTCCGCCAACCAATCTCAACAATTTAAAGCAAGCAGTGCATCAACATCGCATAAAACAGTGCACAAAGAGTAAATTTCAACACGAGGGCAAAACGGTCACAAATATCTTCATTACTTCAATAGCATCATTACAACTTACAAAAGGCTTTGTTTGCATCCACAGTGTGCAATCTAGCTAGACAGGCAAGCTAAAACAAAGCAAGGGACTCTCGGGTATGGGTGTGCATGACTCCCATATAGTACCATTAGGAGGAAAAACCAAAGTGACAGTAGTAGACGTAACTATGTGTGAGGAGTCATAGTGCCCCTTTTTAGAGAAATACAACTTGAAATGACTTGAAATTTTACAGGGAAACTTAAATATATACAACGGTGGTCTCCACCAAAATTGAGCAAAAACGCACGCCTGGATCTTTAGATCTTCATTGTTGGCTTTTGACGTGCGCGGGCACTGCAATTGGGCGCGCGGGCGCTGTGCTTGACGGGCGCATGGGCGCGAGACTTGATGAACTTGTGAGGGCGCATGGGCGCCTGTTGGAAGGGCGCGGGGGCGCTGAGCTGGATGGGCGCGGGGGCGCTGTGCTAGGCGGGTGCAAGGGGCAGCCCGTGACATTCTCCCCCACTAGAGCTGTTGACGCCCTCGTCAACTTCTGCATGTGGTAGGCTTCAATCTTGTCGGCGTAGGCTGATAAGTCTGCTGCTCGTTCCCAAGTGTTTTCTTCATCCATTTGTCCCTGCCACTTGACTAGGTACTCCTGATGGCGTTTGCGGGAAGCTATAATCACTCTATCATTCAAAATAGCTTCGGCAACTCGCTTTCCTGCTGCTTTGGGTTTGAGTCCTTGTCTCTTGATTTGGCCCCTGGAGGGGTCGGCTGTGTCTTCATAGAATGGCTTCAACATGCTGACGTGAAAGACGGGATGGAGTTGGCGGCTCCACCAATGAGGCGGATCAACTTTGTAAGCCATCTTGCCTATCTTCTTCACTATAGTCAGGGGTCCCTCATATTTCTGCAAAAGACGAGAGTCTCTTCCCCTTAGAAATTTGCGATCCTGTTGCAGTAGCTTAACCATAACTTTGTCGCCCACGTTAAACTCTTGAGATCTCCTGTTCTTGTCAGCGTGTTTCTTCATTCTTCTGGCTGCTTTCTCAAGGTAGGAGTGAGCTAGATCTATATTCTGCCTCCATTCTTCACTGAAGCTTATGGCCCTTGGGGATTTCCCGGCATTGGGGACGTTTACCGTGTGGGGTAGTAACGGTTGTTGTCCATTTACAATCTCAAAAGCACTCTTCCCTGTCGAAGAGCTTTTGCGTGAGTTGAAACACAGCTGGGCAACATCCAGTAGCTTGACCCAATTTTTCTGTGTTGCACTGACAAAATGGCGGAGGTACTCTTCTAACATGGAATTGAACCGCTCCGTCTGACCGTCTGATTCTGGATGATAACTTGAACTCATCGAAAGTTGGGACCCGAATAACTTAAAGAGTTCAGTCCAAAAGTTTCCAGTGAAGCGGGAGTCCCGATCACTGACAATGTCTTGAGGCATTCCCCAATACTTCACCACATACTTAAAGAAAAGTTGCGCTGTGTCTTCGGCTGAGCAATACTTGGGTGTTGCGATAAAGCTCGCATACTTGCTAAACCGATCAACGACAACAAGAATTGTGCCTAAGTCTTCAACCTTCGGCAGACCAGTGATGAAATCCAATGACACACTCTCCCACGGTCTCTTGGGGACCGGCAGCGGCTGTAGTAACCCTGCTTTCTTCTTACGCTCCACCTTGTCCTGCTGACAAGTAAGGCATGTTTTCACATACTCTTGCACTTCATCCCCCATTTGGGGCCAGTAGTAACCTTGTTGAAGGAGAGCTAATGTTCTTTCTCCTCCGGCATGGCCTGCCCAAAGGGTGTCATGACATTCTCGAATCAATGTTCGTCTCAGATCATCGACTCGGGGAACGTATACCCGTCTTCCTTTGGTCATCAGCAAACCATCTTCTTGCCAAAACTGTCGAGTTTTACCGCTCTCGATCAGTTTCAGTAGTTGTTGGGCAACCGGATCCCTGGTAAGGGCCTTCTTGATCTTCTTTCCGATGTTGATGGCAACTCGGCTATCTGCTCTAACAATAGCATTCATGGCCATCAATGCTACCTGATCTAGTTCGGCTCTCCTGCTGAGGGCGTCTGCTACGCTGTTGGTTGAGCCTGTCCTGTACTCGAGCATGAAGTTGAATTCTGCCAAAAGTTCCTGCCACCTGGCCTGTTTCGAAGTGAGCTTAGATTGACTCAAGAAGTGGCTCACTGCAGTGTTGTCCGTCCGCACTATGAAGCTAGAACCAAGCAGGTAGTGCCTCCAAATTCTGAGACAGTGTACTACCGCGAGCAACTCTTTCTCATGAGTGGTGTAGCGACGTTCTGCTTCGTTGAGCTTCCTACTCTCATATGCCACCGGGTGGCCTTCTTGCATTAGAACCCCTCCTAGTGCAAAGTCAGAAGCATCTGTATGAACTTCAAAGGACTTCGACACATCAGGGAGAGCAAGTACCGGATCTTCAGACATAGCCTGCTTCATAGCCGAGAAGGCCGATTGACACTCCTTGGACCATTCCCAAACATTGCTCTTCTTCAAAAGTTCGGTTAGGGCATGGGCCATTCTCGAATAATCTCGGACAAACTTCCTATAATAGTTGGTCAATCCAAGGAAAGATCTCAGTTCTGAAACATTCGTTGGCGGCTGCCACTCCTGTATCACTTGAACTTTAGTTGAGTCCATCCTTATCTGACCCTGTTCTATCACATGGCCCAAGAATTTAATCTTGGTCTGGGCAAAAGTGCATTTCGACAGCTTCACGTATAGCTCGTGCTCCCTCAGTCGGGCAAGCACCTTCCTCAAGTGCTTCAGATGCTCGTCCAAGCTGGAACTGTAGATCACAATATCATCGAGATACACCACTACAAAATCGTCAATGTAGTCCCGCAAAACCTGATTCATCAAGGTGCAAAATGTGGGCGGGGCGTTAGTCAAGCCGAACGGCATGACCAGGAACTCATACGCACCGTATCTGGTGACACAAGTTGTCTTCGCCTCGTCACCTTCGGCAATTCGGACCTGCCAATAACCAGACTTCAAGTCCAACTTGGTAAACACTCTCGCCCTACTAAGCTGATCAAAACAGTCGGCGACTAAAGGAATAGGATACTTGTTCCGAATAGTCACCTTGTTTAGCGCCCTGTAGTCCACACACATCCGCAAAGAACCATCTTGTTTCTTCTGGAAGAGGACTGGTGCACCATAAGGCGACTTTGCTGGAGTGATCAAACCCGCATCTAGCAACTCCGTCAATTGTTTTCTGAGTTCAGCAAGTTCTGGTTGTGACATCCGATACGGAGCTCGGGCGGGTGGCTTCGTGCCTGGCACGAGCTCTATCTCATGGTCAATTGCCCTTCTAGGTGGCAATTTCTTCGGCAATTCATCAGGCATCACATCTTCAAAGTCGTTTAATATCACTTTAACTTCTTTCGGTAATGGTCCCGATACTTCTTCAATTTCGTCCCACCGTAGCATGGCAAGGTAGGTTGTTTCATCCCGTTTTAATCCCCTTTTCAACTGGAGGGCTGAGATAGAACGCTCTCCCGCCCTAGAAGATATAGTTGGGATGACACATGGTTTATTCCCAAGCATGACTAGCGAGTTGGTACATGGCATCACTGTGGTCTTCGTGTCACGCAGAAACTCCAACCCAAGGATCAGTTTAAAGTCGTCCATGATGACTACTGAAAAGTTGGTCCTTCCTTCGTATGGGCCAATCTTGATCAAAACAGATCTCGCTATCCCCGCTACTGGCTGTGCGGCGGAGTTGATAGCCTTCACCCGTCCGCACCCTTTTTCTAGAGTTAGACCCAGTCTTTCCACTTCGGTGCTAGAAATGTAATTATGGGTAGCTCCTGTGTCCACCATGGCCCTGATGGCCTTCCCGTTAACCTTGATGTCCACATACATCAAGCCTTTTCCTGGTAAATCACCCTTTTTCTTTGGCGGCATGTCTTTAGGCTCTTCTCCAGTCGAGCTCTTTTTGGGGTTCCCAACCTGTGTTGTCACCGCATTACACCACTGAGGAAAGGCCCCGACGGCATCTTCCTCTTCATAATCTTGTGTGTCTGTTTGCTCATCTGTTGGTGGGTGCCTTGGTCGAGAGCCAGATTGTTCCCCACGTTGCACCTGCCCAATGTTATCAAAGAAGGCATTCATCATCTGTCGCTGCGGACAGTTAGCGATTACGTGCGGTCCTTGGCACAAGAAGCAACCCCTGAAAGGAGGTTTCTTCACTTCTCCACTGGTGCTAGCGTCAGGCTTGGCTTTGAACCCAACTCCACTCTTCTGTTGGGTAGAAGAGTTTGACGCCCAACTGCTTTTACTGCCCCAACTTTGGTTTGGCACTGGACCCCCTGGCTTCTTGCCACCAATACCTCTGCTTGGATTTCCTCTCTGAGGGGGTCTCTGTGGCTCGGAGGTGTAATCTGAAAGGCTCTCGGCAGCGATGATGGCTTCATTAAGGTTGTTCACCCGACGTCTATTAAGCTCGGTGCGAGCCCATGGTTTTAACCCTTCCATGAAGAAGAAGAGTCTGTCGACTGCGGACATGTCACTGATGTCCAACATCAAGGCAGAAAATGCCTGGCAATACTCCCGGACCGATCCGGTGTGCTTGCATTCCAGCAACGCTTTTCTCGCGTTGAATGCGGTGTTCTCTGGGAAAAACTGACTCTTTAGCTCACGTTTGAGTATCTCCCATGTGTTTATGACGCAAGACCCATCTTTGATCTCTGCGTACTTCTTCCGCCACCATAACTTGGCATCTCCAACCAAGTACATGGCAGCCATCGACACCTTTGTCGCTTCCGAGTCTACTCTGATGGCTCGAAAGTACTGTTCTATATCGAAAAGGAAATTTTCTAATTCCTTGGCGTCACGGGCTCCCCCGTAACTCTTGGGCTCTGGCACTCGGGGCCTCGACGAGTGCTCCGCACCCCCAGCGGGTGTGTTAACCACTGCACGACTAAGAAGCTCCACTCGATCCTGGAGTTCTTGAAATTTAGACTCCCAGTCTATACCTTCACTGTGCCGTGCACGGTGTTCCACTCGATCTTGAAGCTCCTGAAACTTCCCCTCCCATTCCATGCTCTCAGTATATCGGGTATTATCAGTGGCTTCAAGATTCACTTCCAACGCATCAAGGCGAAGGGAGAATTGCTTCAGGATGCCCGGAGCATCCTGGTCACTCTTGAACATGTCATGTATCTGTGCTTCCAAAGCATCGATTCTCTCTTTCGTGTTGGCCATAGTTTTGCTCAGCAAACTATCCCACAATATTTTCTTAGCTGAAGCCACGGTCCCTTGGGCAACCGGGCTCTGATACCACCTGACACACGGTGGCCCTTGATGGCACAAGGAAACCGTGTGTGGCACTCGACTTGCCGCTCGCAAGAAGAGTCCGCCAACCAATCTCAACAATTTAAAGCAAGCAGTGCATCAACATCGCATAAAACAGTGCACAAAGAGTAAATTTCAACACGAGGGCAAAACGGTCACAAATATCTTCATTACTTCAATAGCATCATTACAACTTACAAAAGGCTTTGTTTGCATCCACAGTGTGCAATCTAGCTAGACAGGCAAGCTAAAACAAAGCAAGGGACTCTCGGGTATGGGTGTGCATGACTCCCATATAGTACCATTAGGAGGAAAAACCAAAGTGACAGTAGTAGACGTAACTATGTGCGAGGAGTCATAGTGTCCCTTTTTAGAGAAATACAACTCGAAATGACTTGAAATTTTACAGGGAAACTTAAATATATACAACGGTGGTCTCCACCAAAATTGAGCAAAAACGCACGCCTGGATCTTTAGATCTTCATTGTTGGCTTTTGACGTGCGCGGGCACTGCAATTGGGCGCGCGGGCGCTGTGCTTGACGGGCGCATGGGCGCGAGACTTGATGAACTTGTGCGGGCGCATGGGCGCCTGTTGGAAGGGGGCGGGGGCGCTGAGCTGGATGGGCGCGGGGGCGCTGTGCTAGGCGGGTGCAAGGGGCAGCCCGTGACACCAAGGCATGGTACTAGGGTAGGCCAGCAGATCACTTGGTTAATAGAAGTGTTCTGGTTTTTATGATGTTCCTCTATAAAGCAGATGATTTAGCACGTGTAATCAGCTTAGTTGCATGAAGCGGGGGCTGGGGCAGAGGCGGAGGCGGGAACAGGAGCGGGGGAGCGTAAGCACCTAGAAGAATCTAAAGTTAGGAGCGGCTTGAATAAACAAATGCGTAAAGAGTATTACAGAATTGTTTGATATATCTTAAACTTAATTATGGTGTACACAATTTTTTCTTTGAAAATACCATAAGCGAGAATGAATTGTTACTTTGAACTCGTCACATCAAGTGGCTATCAGCTACTTCCCTTTGAAAATAACAATAGTAAAAGTAGTTCTAGTGCTGCTGTTTTACTTCTGAGACATTTCGGGGGGGAACATCTCCCATCTAATTGGGTTAGACATAGGGCCAAATTTGAGAGAGAGAGAGAGAGAGCGCACTGATTGACAAGCTCTGTTTTCTCGATGAGGGTAGTCAGCAACAGACAAGGAGGCTTTAAGGATTTGAAGGAAAAGGAAACGAGGAATTGAGTCAAAATTGACTTAATTTTCAGGTACTCCGTCACTTATTCCATGCATTTTTGTCGAGCTGACAGGATCAAGTTCCCATATTAGCTTGGGACGGGATCCCATGGAGCTCCTAACTTGGGATCGCAAAAGCGAGTTTCCGAGAGAGAAGCGTCATCATATGAGGAGTTTCCTGCTTCTAACTGTAATGTGATTAAGATTGCGGGTGTCAGCTCGTGAAGTCTCCTAATGTGGCCTTTACGAGCTATTATCACCCTTGACTTCGATCATTGTGGCCTGCTAAAATGCAGATTCACCAGCTTTTTTTACATTCTATTCAAAGAACTAGAACTGTGGTGATTTCATTTGATTGTCTTGTTCTAACTTAAGTCTAGAATAGTGCTATCTAATTGTCCTACAACTGTGGTAATTGTGCTCTCTAATTCTTTTTGGGTACAAATTTTCAATTTCATGCAGAAAAAGCATTTAGAGCTTGCCAAGGACTCAAGTGACCTCGTCGAGCAACAAAGAGCCAGCACCCAACTTGGTCGAACTTACCATGAAATGTTCCTAAGATCCGACGATGACCATTACTCTGTTCGAAATGCAAAAAAGTACTTCAAGTCCGCCATGAAACTTGCTCGTATTCTCAAGGAGGATGCACCATGTAACAAAGCTACTTTTCTGAAGGAATACATCGATGCTCATAATAACATGGGAATGCTTGAAGTGGATCTTGATAACTTTGAAGAAGCCGAAAAAATTCTTACCAAAGGATTAGAGATCTGTGATGAAGAAGAAGTGACGTATGATGATGATGGGCGCAGTAGGCTCCATCACAACCTTGGGAATGTTTACACTGAGCTGAGAAAGTGGAAGCAAGCTGTAGAGCACATTCAGAAGGACATCAATATTTGTAAGAAAATTGGGCATTGCCAAGGAGAGGCAAAGGGGTTAATCAATCTTGGTGAATTGTATTACAGGCTTCAGAAATATGAGGAGGCAATTCTTTGCTATCAAAAGGCACTTGATCTGGCAACGTCCATGGAAGATGAGAACGCTTTGGCTGGTCAAATTGACCAGAATATTGAGACTGTAAAACAAGCAATTAAGGTAATGAATGAATTAAAGAAAGAAGAACAGAATCTCAAGAAGCTGACAAGAAAAGTGGCCATCGCCAGAGGCACATCACGCGAACGGAAGTGTCTTCTGCAACAGAATGCCTGTGTTGATCGCCTCATAGAGAAAGCAGGCATGATATTTGCGTGGATAAAAGTATGTTTGACAATACTTCTGTTGTGTTGTTTCTCCAATTTATTCTGCCGGTGATTTGATATACTTCTGAATTCTTTATTATCGAACTTTTATGTACTTTGAAACCTTTTTGTGCTAATATTTAGTTCATTTCAAGTAACATGTAATGTGTACATGAGCGAGCATATTCTGCAAGTTAGATGTGTGCTTTAGCATGTCTTTTGCCTGATTTACACTCAAACGTTGCTCCCACCGCATGTTCGTCTACTATAAACAAAAGCATCATTCACTTTTTCAAAATGTTACGGTGAGTGGAAATATGCTTTGAATACAGAAATGGAGAATGTTTAATGAGTTCCACACTACATCTTCAGATTATAAGTTATAACAAATGCCACTTGCTCAGATGTATTATTTTATTAGTTTCGTGGTTGATGCAATAAATGTAGAAAGAAAAGAAAGATTTTTTGCACCACCCCTAGAATTCAAAGGACTGTAAAGCATAAGGTTTTGTGGCCTCAGTCCACAGAACAAAGCAATGTTCTAGAGGGGATAATCAATTACTCAACATTATTATTCATAAAAGCTGGAAACTGTGTTCCCTTGTAATTATTTTCGGGTAAGCATAATATCCCTGAGACAAGGAAAAGTAAGTTCTGAAGTACTTAGTACTCCTTAAACAAAAGTACACATTATTGAAGTTTCCAAAACTAAGCTGAATAGTGAATCATCAAATTTTTTTTCCATCTTCATCCATCAAATTGTTTTCAAGCATATTAAATTTATCGGTCAAATCATGACTTTACTGACGAGTAATTTTGGTGTTAAACCTGTCAGATTGTGGACTTTCTGAAAATAATGTATGTATGTTTATCGTAGGAGAAAATACGTGGCCATTTTCTTGGAGTGATTCCAAAGTTTGAACTGCTTTTATTAGCACTAGGTTGAATACATTTCCAGTTATCGGCCTCCACAGAGCCTCTTTTCATTGTATGGGATCGGATCAAATTCCACAAAAAATGCGATGTAAAAAATTGACTATACTAGATGTCCTGTTATGAACTTACCTTAAACAGATCGATAAACCACGTGTACCAAAAGGGTTATCCGGGCATGAAACCAAGTTTGAAGAGACTGATATGTATTGAGGGTTTAGCCAGTCAGGAAAATAAGCAAAGCCTTCATATATTCTTACCGATCTTAAGGACATCAGTGATGTATACCTCATAGAGCACTTCAGACAAAAAGTGTTTATTCATTGTTTAGAGCCTACAAAGACAATTTTCATAGTACTCATTTATGATGTGTCCGTGTGTCCTCCAAGAGTTGCTTTGTGGTAAATGGTAACATTAGGATTGTGCATGTCTGTGTGTTTTATTTTTCTCTCTTTTTCTTTTTTGCGGATACTGGGGGTTTACATAATGGACAGAGGATTGCTAATCTTGCATCTAATTTTTGTTTAGCATTGTGAATTTGCTAAAAGGAAGAAGAAAATAGCAACTGAACTCTGTGACAAGGAGAAGCTGAGTGATTCATTTCTAGTCCTTGGAGAGTCATACCAAAAGCTCAGAAACTTTAACAAAGCACTCAAATGGTGCACAAGAAGTTGGGAAACATACAAATCAATTGGCAACTTGGAGGTGAGTTCAGTATGTATATAATATGCTAAGTTACCGATATTGCTTCCACTGTTTAAGAGTGACTGGTACTCATGAAATTTTCAAAATGGTTCACGCATGACTTACACTCAAATACATCTCTATACTATCTGAAAGTAGAGATGGCGTGCGAAAGTGTTGGCTCTCCCAATTTATTCGTCGCTTTTCCTTGGATGTGCCTTATTTGTTTGGAGTTAATGATTACTGTGTGATTTCAGGGGCAAGCTTTAGCAAAGGTTAATATTGGCGATGTTTTGGATTCTGATGGTAACTGGGCAGGTGCTTTAGAGGCCTTTGAAGAGGGCTACAGGCAAGTATCTTCATTCTTGTTAAATTTTACATTAAATCTTGTCGTCTGAATATGCTAGAATTATAGGGTTTTTCATCCATGGAGTGGTTTTTACTTTTTGTCATTAGGCCCCTTACGGCTCATTAGGTGATATACGCTGGGTTTCATTCTGATCAGAAACGATTCCTCTGTCATTTCTGTATCAAGAGACAGAAATGTCAGCCTCAAAGCTACTAGAGATGAATGATCTTGAGTTACATCCTTAAGTGCCCTCTTCCTTGAATAAAGCCAGGGCTATATTGTATTCAGGACATCATGTTGTCTGTTGTGAAGACTTTCTGTAAAAAGTTTAATGATGCCTGTAACATTGCCATCTTAATAATAAGAGAATAGAATAAAAGTAAAACAGTTGTCTTGAAGTTGTTTTGCCATACAAGTTGAACTTCTGACAAGATTAAGACAACCTTTTTCATGAATGATTGCTCTATGACGGGTATACCTATATATCTCATGATGTATTCTATGCTGCAGGATTGCTCTTCAAGCTAGCATTCCTTCTGTTCAGCTGTCTGCACTAGAGAACATGCATTACAGCCAAATGATAAGATTTGACAATGTTGAAGAGGCCAGGTAATGCAAGTGGTTTTATCCTTTTGGTATTTTCTGACAATCTTTTTCTATTGGGTTGTCATCTTGTTGATTAGGAGACCAAGAAGACAATTTAAGAAAATGCCAGTGAGACTGACACATATATGGCGCATCCTTGTGCAGTTTGGATTCGAAACATTAGCATTAATATGCTAATTTGTGTCCATCAAGTGAAAGGCTTGCTGATTCGTTATCAAATATTAACAGAAAGACTCTTCGATCCACTTGTCATATTGTTATAATTTAAATTCAAGCTATCATATGTACTTATAGCTTATGCGCCATGATAGAAATACTACAATTCTTTTCCAATCCTTCAATGCAAATGCAACCCTTTGGTTTCGTTATTAAGGGAATTAGTTGATGATAATAAGAGTTGAGAAGGAAGATGTACTTTTGCTTTTGCAAGACTTTACATCATGTTCTGAAAATTGATCAGCATGAAATTTACATAATTCATTACTTTACTATCTACTGACATGTTAAGGTATTTTTGTTGCTGAAATAAAGTTGTATTATCTGTTGCTGAGTGAATATGCACCTGTAGGAGGTTGCAGGTGTTAATAGACAAATTGAAGCAGTCAAAAGCCATAGACCTTGAACCACAAAATATGGCGGGAGACTGCTGCTCCGAAACCGAAACTGAGGGAGATGATGGATTGTCGAGTATGTCTTATTTGAGCTATATACCAAAGATAAGTAAATCCAGCTCCACTACATTACAATCTCGTGCCGATGAAGAAGAGTTGCAAGATGATGTTGTCCCTTTGATTTCACTGCATCACTCTAGTGAAAAATTATCGAAATCAAAAACTGCTTTCCTGGCAAAAAAAGTCACACTTACCAAGCCAATTGGAACTTCACCCAGAAGTATTTCTAGATCTACTGATAGTCAGGCAGTTGGTCGTAAACGTGTTCGTGTTATTCTTTCTGATGATGAAGATGAAACAGATGAGGTACAGTGTCCTCGAGGAAGAGCTCCTAAGTCCCTAACAGAAGATTTTGCCACTTCTGGTGAACGTGAGTCAATCAGCAATATAACCACTAAAAGTATTCCTGGTTGGTGGCTATATCAGTGAGATTTGAAAGCTGAAGTAGTGCATTGTTTGATTGCAGATAAAACAGACAAGGGTAGATACACATCGTCTAGTCCTGCTCATGGATTTCAGGTGGGTTTCTTGACCAAGCTTACATGGCATTGTCCTTTTGTGAAGGACACTGATGCTAAGTGGTTAATCCATTTGGTCTGGCAGGATGTCTCGCCAGTTGCCTCAAATTGTGACATCAGTGCTTTTACTCCTTATGATCTAGAAGAAAGCACTTGTTCCCACAAATCCAGGAGCTCTAAGCTAGCTGTTCAAGATGCCAATGATATCAGATCCTCAAGCACCAGTGAAGCTTTTAAAGATTTCAATTTTGGTGCTTATGGTTCCAGATGTGATGCTGATGTCCCTGAAAACATGTTCCATAATTGGAATTGCGCCAGTACCAGTTTCCATGCCTGTGATGTTCAAACTTGTGTGAGTATCACTTCTTTTCCGATAGGCATACGAGGTATTATCATCAGTGCCAAGTATAAATATTCCTGAAGCTTGTATGATTTTTATACATTCTTGTCTCATGGAAGATAAGTCTAGAGTGAGAAAGTGAGGATCTCCTAATCCCTCAGGCCCCAGCATCTCTCTCTCTCTCTCTCTCTCTCTCCCCCCCCCCACCCCCCAAGCAAACATTCAGGGGTCGAGTTTCTCGTGTTTGTGTGTGTTGTTTTCCTATTTTAACGGGTTGGGGGGGGGGGGGGGGGGAGTGCTCTCTTGTGAGGCTCTGCCCTTTCGATAATCAAGGGTCTTTTGTCCTTCTTGGCTACTTGCGCCCCCTCCTGTCTGACACTTTGAATGGGGGCTATTCTTGTTCTTGAGTCTGCATAACATGATCAAAGTCTCTTTTAATATGTTGGGGCAGATCAAAATTGGAGTCCCTGCTCAGTGAAGTTGGGGCCTAGTTGCAACCAAGTTGAGGTTTTCAGGGTCTATGCCTGTTGACACTGATGGAGTCTAGCGTAATGGTGTTGGTGCAATTCTTGTGCTGTAGAACGAGGCTGCAAGGATTTGGTATTTGTTCAGTAAGGTTGCTTCTTTGTGACCTTGGAACTCACTGATTCGATACATGGAAACAAAGTTAAGACTGTGTTTATCTATTTCTCCTGGACCCATTGGTCGTGGTAACCCCGGCAATTTGGCCAGCTTTTTCTGTGGTAGTTGCGGTGTGTCGGAGGGTATCATATGAGCAGGGTCCTTTGTCTGTGGTGGTGGGGATTTCAGTGTTTACGGATTTGAGTTGTGAAAGAGCGTGAGAGCCGCTTAGACGGTCAGGTTTGTGGAGATGTTCAGTCGACATGTGTGGAGCCCTTTAAGCAGATATATGAAGTTAGCAGCTGGCCTTTGGAATAGCAAATTGTTCCAATACTGGTGCCTGGCCCAACTAGGCTGGAGCCATGTTCATCCTTGGCAGGTTTGAGGTTGTTCCCGACCCCAAGCTTGTTTGTTTCAGGCCATGGCTCTTTGGGTTTTCTGTTTTTGGGGGAAAGTCCTAGTCGCTATTTTGTTCTCCTTGACTTTTTTGCACTTCACTGTGCTTGGTTGTGTCTACTGCTCAAGATATCTTCCCTCCTCATTTTTCTCTAGCTCTTTATGGGTTCACAACCAAATTCAGCTCCAACAGTCAAGGGAGGTTACTCCTTGTTGCATGTTTGTATATTGGTGATGCATCTCTGGGCTTGATGTTGATGCAAGCATTCTGTCAAAGGTGGTGAGTGCCCGTGTCTGTGTTCATGTAATTCTACATGTTCTGCTTGTCTTGATGCTTTACTTAATGGTTCAAGTCTGTGTTTTCATTTCACCACCATTACTACGATACAAGTATCATCTATCTTATTACACTTACTTCATATTCGATAACATGCCTACTCTGATGCGTGCGTTGCAGCAACATTTGATATTCAAAATTGAGGACGACTTTGTACATGTAGATCCATGCTCCTGTGTGGTTAATGGTACACTTAGCATAGAGCGAATGAGAGTTGCAGTGGCATGCTTGTACTATTCACAACTCCCTCTGGATAAGAGATCAAAGGGTAGGCAATAGAACTCTGGTATTGATGCTTCCTTGCATATGTTTACTGGTCATTACAATCTTGGAATCTATTAGCAGATTGTTGAACTTGAAAATTGACATTGCTAGAGATAACAAGTTGACAATAACGCTGGTAGAGGTAGCATAGGCTTATGAGAATGATAAAGCGCTTGAACGTGTACATTTGTATTTGTAACCTTGAGTGTGCTTCGTTGAATGCTCGGGCCGATGTATACTTTGTCTTTCCGTAAATACAACAATGCACCAAATTTAGGCTGAACACGTGTTCACTGCTGAACAAGTTGCAGCAAAGAAGCTATATCATGCCAGTCAGCCGTTATCAGTTAGTGGAAGGCCTAGAGTGACAACCATTTTTTTATATGACTATTCTTGAGTCTCAAAATTATTCATGGATTGTTTGGTATGCTTTTAAGTTATTTTGCAAGACTCTGAAGGGCATTGATCTGGAGAATCCTACTGTTAGACATTTACCATCCGACATGTGTCTGACTGTATAATCCCGCATTACAAATTGGATTCTCTATATACTCTCACAGATTAGTTTTTCACTGCCTCTTCAGGACAAAAGCACCTCGAAATCAGTTCAAGGTCTTTTTGTTTAATGAGTACTTGAAAGGAGTGAAGGGCCCAATTTGAATATACCATATTTTTAAGATCCGTTGTCTCATTTTAGCATAGTGGACAGCAAATTCATTAAAAAGACAAAGGAGAGCATTTTGAAGTACAGGGTGCCCACAGGTAATTTGTCCAGTAGAAATTACAACAGAAAATAAGGAAAAGAAAGAGGAAAGACATTCTTGGATTGCATGCATGCATCAGCTGCTGCTTTGCCCTCATTATGTTACAAAAAAGTCATGGCCTGCATCAAATTTGCTAATCTAATTGCATTTCCTTGTTAGGCCTTTTGCCCATCATTCAGCATATGAAGTGTGGTGAACGAGCTCTTGAATCCTTGGAAGTAGTTGATGATCTAAAGGATCTCTTTAAGCGAAAAGGTTGGATTGACGTCTGCATTGATGGTATATCCTGTGCACACCTGTTTTGCATTACAATGATGTCATAGTGATCTCTCTCTCTCTCCTCTCCCTCCACACATACACACTCGACACGTGTTCAGCTTAAGAATACTTCTATTTGCCACAGCATGTGGCCGCATAAAGAAGGTAAATTCAGTTTCTCATGTTTCTTATTCATATACAATGTGAAGCAATCATTAGCTATAAACTACACAGTTTCTTAGAATCTCAACTGGATAATACTGCGAATGCCTAAGTTCACACCCTCATAATCTTGCCCACCTTTTTTTTGTTATTATTTGCTACCGCATTTTTTTAGCGACACTCAAGTTGTGGAAAACATACTAGGGTGTTGATAGGCTTTTCCAATATCTTCTTTCGTTGGTACTTACATAGTCATTGAAATTGTGATTGTAATAGTGAACTGGATTTCCGGTTTTGTGAATTAAGATTGTTATTCGCATCTCACACAGCAAGAGAAAAATATCTTGAAGACATAAAGCATGCTGCCACAAAAGGTGATCTAATGACAGGTTACTAAGTACCGTCTACAACAAGAACATTAGTTGCTAGGCAATTGGACCAACAATGTTTGTCATGCTCGAACACTTCCCCAAGCCCTCGCTTGCACATCAAGAGACAAATCAACGATAAATAAATTAAGTTGTGGTATCGGAATAAAAATGGCACAAATAGATATTGGGCCAAATGCAATTGGGAAGAGTTAACCCCAAGACCTTCTGAAACTGAAGCTCTGTTACCAAATCTAAGGGTTTTGTGCATGAGATTTAGGTACTGAGGAAGAAGGAAAGGGACATATACTTGAAAGGTTAGATTTTGTCTTATGTTGTACACAACTGACAACAATGATTGACTTTACAAGTCTAAATTGCCACTACAATGATCTATAACGGGCACGAGAGTAAAACAAGTAAATGTGTACTTAGGAAACCTGAGCTACTACTAACGAGTATTTAGATCCTGATTCACCAATTTAGGTTTCAAATTTCTAGAACAGATGGAGAAAATAGGAAGATTGAAATTTCCATAGCTAAAATGGGGATTACTGTTTCAACATTTTAATAGGTATGTAGCAAAGAACATCATCCAGCACGCATGTTCCACACTGAACTGTACCTGGTTGCAGAGTTGATTTCTGTGCATTTGCACTTCATTCCTTCGCAAGTGTATACTGAATGGCATTGTACAGCACGCATTTATATATGTTTGACATGATTAGTTTAAATCGTAGCTTTATCTGCGGGAGTAAAATATCACATCTCCTCATTCTGGCTACCATACGTCCTTCCTAAAATGCTACAGTGAGTTGTCTTTTCTATCTCGGATACTGAACATCTGTGGATTAACTTTTTTTCTCATTAGATTTACTTGAATATTTCTGCGTATATGCTTGCTCATTTTCGATCCTGGGTGAAGGTTTAGTTTCTTGTGGCTGAGCTTATTAGTGCTGTTACAACTTGCATCCATTCCTGAACTTTGTAGTTGCCTGATATTGCTGGTTTGACACCCTTAAACTTGGCTTATTTGAGTATAAGCACACAGAAATATACTGTTTAGTGATAATCACGACTGTCTACATCCTGTTGGAGTGATGTCACCAAGTCCTTGGTCTAGCTTGCTTTGTTGATGTTTCGAGTAACTGCGGTTGGCATTTGTAACAACTCTCTACCAATCATTTTTGTTTTTGATCACACCATACGGAAGCAATAATATGGTCTTAGTCTTTTGATCTTAAGAATGTTTGCATGATTATAATCCATATTTTGCTTGTCCCCTAAACTCACTATAGTATTCTCTTTAGGTAACTTACAGGCTCCCAGTTGCATCGTAAATTTGAATGTGAATTGCGGATAGATAAGTGGAACTTTTAGTGAAAATGATTGGAGAGGACTATATATGTGATCCTTGAACAGCATTCGGGAGAGGGGAAGTCTAGATTGAATAAAGATGGAGAACTGATGAATATGGTTATCACAGCTTTTCAGCTATAATCACTTCGATATCTTTGATTAAAGGAGAAAGTAGGGAGAATCATTCATGCAATAAGGAGTCCCCATCTTATGTTTTGCATAATCCGATAATAGCTTTTATATACATACGTTCACACACATGTATGTATGTATGTATGTATGTATGTGTGTGTGTGTGTATTGTAATGGATGACTGTCTGTTCGACATCGAATTACCAATATTTTCTGTTGCTTGTCATATGCTCAATGTTAAGTATGTGGCTTAATTTGCTTGCAGATTGGGTACCGAAGCGTCTGATGAAACTGTACATAGACTGTTGCAAGGAGCTATCTGAGCCACCGAATTTGAAATTGCTTGAGAAGTTGTATATCCTGGAGGTAAGAATAGAGGTTCGATGTCATCCTGTATTTGATGAAAAAGAGTTTGTTTGGTTTTGAGTCCTGAAAATTTTGAGGAGAAGATTGATTCTCAAAGGTTATATCCCATTGCCTAAGCAGACACGTAAAGCAAAGCAATGCAGGCGAAGCAGGTACAACTATCCACGCAAAGGCACTGCTTAGCGATAGGTGTATCTGCTTTGGCAATAGGAATAGCATACCTCAAATTTTTTTAATTCCCTTCTTGATATATAATTTCCAGGTCTCAGAGGATGAAGTCACTGTGTCTGATTGTGAATTGCAAGATGTGTCTGTAGCTCCGTTGTTCAATGCCTTGCACATGCACAAGCCAGTTGCTCTCTTAAACCTTTCTCACAATCTTTTAGGTAATTGCGTTCTGGACTGAAAATACTGTCTAATAATGTCCTTATATAGTATCACTCTCAAAATCTTTCTTCTGTAAAAAGAACATATGTTAAACAATTCACTTGTATTTTATCTGCTATACATTTGTCTGCTATCTGCCAGGAAATGAAACAATGGAGAAACTTCAACAGGTATTTATATCCTCGAGTCAGAAGTATGGTGGTTTGGTTTTGGATTTGCACTGCAATCGCTTTGGTCCAACTGCTCTATTCCAGGTCTGTATTCCTTCAATGTGCTTAGAGGGTATCAGTTTTCCTTGTTTTTTATTCTTTGAGATGCTGCATTGCAGATACACTGGACTAGATGGGTATACGTGTATACATGAATGTTATACCTCAAAAATCAGGATGAAAGAACATAAAAAGTTGTTGGACCTCATAATGATCTTAATTCTTAAGTGAACGTAAAAGCTGCCAAAGTCATATATGCTCCTCATGCCAAAGTTAAATGAAAACAGAAGCTGCTGGAATTAGTATTACATAAGCACGTAGTAACCAACTTACTCCTTTGAGTTTCACATCTGGCTTTTCTTCCTTTAAGTTTGCTTTAGCTCTATAGCTTACTACGTGCAAATCCTTTACTTTCTTTGTGTATCTGTTCTCTTACTATACAGATTTGCGAATGCCCTGTTCTATTTACTCGATTGGAAGTGCTTAATATATCTGGAAATCGGTTGACTGACGCATGTGCATCTTACCTGTCCACCATCTTGCAAAATTGCAAAGGTACACTACAATTTATATGTATATCTGTTTTTAGTAGCTATTCAGGAATTGAGTGGGGAACTGAAAGTTAATAATTGAGCTAAGATGTCTGAGCTTTTTCTTCATATGTTTCTCTTGCTCATATATTACATCACCTAAGTGTCTAATTTGTAAAAGGTTGGTTGTAATGAAACTTTAAAAACTAAAGATTCAGAGTATCTTTCTCTAATATGGTTCCGTTATATTTATGGATTCCTAAGTTCCAGAGATAGTTTCTTTTCTGCTACTTATGGGAGTTCTTCTTTTGTAGCCCTTTATAGCTTGAACATAGAGCGGTGTTCTATCACATCTAGAACAATTCAAAAGATTGCTGATTCTCTGGATTCTGGATCTGTACTAGCACAACTATGTTTAGGTAAGTCAGTTTCAAGAGGTAGAGAGTCTACTTGATGATGTTTCTTTTTTTTTCCTTAACAGGTTTTAACTCTCTTGTTAACCAGGATACAACCACCCAGTATCGGGAAATGTTATAGTAAATCTATTGGCTAAGCTTGCTACTTTGAAGAGGTATCTGTTGTTTCAGATTTTGATGATGCTTTTCTGTAAATAGATAGGCTTTCTGGTGGATAGATATGAATAACTCTTACAAGTGGCTGTCTGCAGATTTTCAGAACTAAGTCTGAATGGTTTGAAACTAAGCAAACCAGTGGTAGCCTGCCTTTGCCAATTCGCCAAAACCTCATACTTGTCTGAACTGATGCTTGCTGATACAAGTATTGGAACTGTAAGTCAATCTACCTTTCAGGTCTTTATATTTTTGCCAGATGCACTAGCTGTTACAGTTCTGCTTAATGTTACTATATGGTGTCCTTTGCAGGATGGGGCATTACAATTAATGGAGTCATTGTCCAATGAGACTCAGGAACTGGTGAAACTTGATCTATCGTCTTGTGGACTGACATCTCAGTACATTGTAAGGCTCCATGCTGAAAATTCATTGATCAATGGTATTCTTGAGCTGAATCTTGGAGGGAATCCCATCATGCAAGAGGTTTGTTTTTCAATGTTTTGAGTTGGAATACTACTTACAACTGCAACTCCTAACCTCGCCCCTGCCCAAAAAACTGATACTTTTCTGTTGCACTGTACTTGTTTTCTGTATACCTCTTGCTGCTTCATAGGCTTACAGAGGTCTTCTAATTCTGTTATAGCCCAGTTATAATGTGGTACTCCAATGAGGCAAGAAGTTTAGGGTGGCTTCATTTTTTTATATTGTAAGCGTATACAATAATTGGTGGGCTATAAGAGCTTACACGAGCTTTTCTGGTAATACCCAACAACAAAAATGCTCCATTGTATTGCTAAGAATCTGACTGGAAGTACGAATGCAGGGTGGCGATGCGCTGGCTTCACTACTCAGAAATCCTCAGTGTCCTCTAAAGAATTTGGTATTGTGCAAATGCCAACTTGGGCTTGGTGGTATTCTTCAGATACTTCAGGCACTCGCCGTGAACAGCTCTCTTGAAGTGCTCAATCTAGCTGAGAATATCAATCCAAATGAGAATTCTAATTTACATCATGACTTTGCAAGAGTGAAGGAGAGATCAAACTCCTTGCAGGCTGATCTCAACCTCTTTGAGTCTACACTTAAGGCATCCGCATATGAGGAGGTTGAGACTGCTCAGCAAGAGTTGTGTGCAGTTAACACGGACTCCAATCAGCTTAAAGTTGCAGATAGTGAAGACAGGGAGAAACCTTCCATATCTGGTTTTGATGGCAGTTGCATGGGCTCATCGAAGAAGAGTCCTAATTTATGGTCCCAATTTATTCAAGAGCTTTCAGGTGCAATTAGCACGGCAAAGCAGTTGCAGGTACTGTATCTTAGTAATAATGGTTTGTCGGAGCAAGTTGTAGAAGCACTGTATACTGCGTGGTCATCAAGTTCAAGAGCTGGTTCAGCTCAGAGGCACATCCACGAACATGCAATTCACTTTTCCATGCAGGGTAAAAGTTGTTGTGGCATGAAACCCTGCTGCAGAAGGATTTGATTGGCGCCATTAAAATATATAGTCAGCTCAGCAGATAAAGGTAAAAGAACCCTGGTATGCATCTCCGTGTTTTATTGATGTTTTATAGTGGGATGGAAGTTGAGAAGGGTATTACTATAGATTGACACAGAGCAATGCAATGAGAACATGGAAAGGAAGCCTGCAGGAATGGAACTACAATGGACTTCTGGTTTTGCTTTAAAGATTTCTTGCCTTCTCATAACTTGATATTTGTTGATAGCGTTTTGACTGAAAATGGAAATCTTAGGACAATGCAGCTTGATATGCAATAAAAATCTATCTCACAGCTTTTTGGACTGTTTTTGAAGACAATCTATTCTGTCTTTTCTTTTCTATTTGAGTTGTGATTAAGCTGGAAGTGCATGGGTGTGCAAATGAGCAATTACTATACAGGAACCTTCCATTTGTTCCACTTTCTGTCAGAGGTAAACTAGCTTGAAGACACTTCGGCTTCTACAGTTCCCTTTCAAGGCAAAAAGGTTTACCACATTTTTACAATCCAAAAAAATGTTGACTTTGCTGAAGCCATGATTCTTCAACCGCAGGACTGCTTCCAAGATGGCCAGAGATTCTGCATGTTCTGAAGTGTGTGCATCTGTGCAACTAGCTGCTGTACTGATTTGCTGATGATCATACATCACTGCAAAACCTACAGCTTCTTTTGCGTACTTCTTCCATGTTGAATCTACTTGAGCTCCCAAAAGTTGGACACCTGATAGTATCTATAAGGGCTGCAAACTTATGGTTTAATAGAAGAACATTGAAGTATCAGGTTATGCCTTTTCCCAGGATTGTTAATAATTTGTTTACAATCAGGAGGATTCAGGTTGAATGTTTTGGAGAACTCCTACATTTCCAGTTCACCAAATGGCCCAGCAAATAGCAAAGAAATGAACAACGAGGGATCACCATTCGGTTATGCCTGTTCCCTGGATTCTTGATAAATTGATTATATTTTAGGAGGGTTTAGGTTGAATGTCTTGGAAAACTCCTCTATTATAGCCCAGCATATAGCGAAGGAATGAACAGGGATTTCTTGCCTTTTACCCCAAGGATTGTGTTGCATTTGGTCCAAAAGTATTTGCAGTCTTCCATATTTTGCCTTGCTTTCTCTCGAAGATCATACTTTTTTTTTAATGGTGAAGGCGAACCTTGGCTAAATATCATGACAAAGTACCAAGGCATTAAACTAGAAAGGAAAATCCCAATCTTTTTGAAGGGAAGGTAGAAGCTACGACAAACCCTGACACTAGTAATATTCTCACGTCATCTGAATCGGAAACCTTCTTAAGTTCTAATCAGCAAAAAATTGGCCGTGGACACCACAAGCTTTTAAAAATTAAAAAAAAAAAAATGAAAATCTTATGGACTTGAGTAGTTTAAAGAAAGTCCTAAGTTTGGAATCCTTTTTGTTAAGTGTGAACTTTTAGACATGATAACGTGGTGGGTCTAGCTAATGATGGCAGCATGCTTGGCTGGTTCCACGGTCCAAATGAACAACGGTTTCAATATTCTAAGTTGAGTTTGAACTTTAAAATTATCAAAGTTTGGAGTTTGACATGTCATATGATATTTATTTTATTTGTGGTTGATACTTGTATTCAATTTAATGATTAGATTAGTAAGATTTATTCTAAAACTTTGCAAAAAGTCAACAAAAAAAAAGACGAATAAATTGAAGGAGAATTAGACATAAGGACAAGAACAAGGAAGAAGGAGGAGGAGCATAAGAAGAAGGATTAATTACATCTATGTCCCTGATGTTAGGGTATAATTACAGTTAAGGACACTAAGTTTCAAAATGTAACATACCGTAACAAAAAACTTTTAAAATGTGTCAGCCGTGTCCATTCATCAGGGTTCCGCCCAAAAAGTGTACTTTTTTAATGATGTCATCAATACGTATTTTTAAAATGACAAAACTACACTTGTACTATATATATTGAGTAATTTTTAAAGTTTTTTAATTAAAACTTTAAATCTTGATTTGAAGATTAGGATTTTAAAACCCTAAAATTGGTGAGTCCCCTATCTCTATTTAGTATTTTTCATCAATTTGAATAGATCAAAATTTTGGGGAGAATGAACATATCAAATTTTCAAAACCCAAAATTTCAAATTAGGGTTTTGAAAATCTGATTTGTAGATTAAGAAATTTGAAACCCTAATTTGCATTCTCTTCTTTCCTCTGACTCATGCACTCAAAAACCAGCTCAATTTTCTATTCAAGTTATCTAGTGCTCTAATCCAGCTCAATTTGCAACAAAACCCAAAGGCATCCAAATTTTCAAACAATTTAAATCCTCTTTCAATGTGTAATTTGATTTTCACATTTAGGTTAGTTCCAGCCATCGCTTTGCCCAACCCGCAGCTCACCACCGCCAGTACCTTCAGGTCAGAGTAGTGCACGACCTGCACGATTGCACGCCCCCTCCTCACCGGGTCCCCACTCTTGAACACGCCCTAACCGACGAAAATGCCGTCACACCCCAGCTCCATCATCAGCGCCGTGCCTCCAGTGTCGCCACCCTTCCCGCCGCAAAGTGCACCACCGGTAGCTTCCCCAGCTGCTTGGTCTACATCACCAAATCATACGGCGCAGCTATCTTCTTGGCGAAGGTGAATAACTCGTCGTCGTCCGTCTTGCGAAGGACATGTATGTCCCCTATCACGGACCGCACATGACTAACAGCCTCGATTAGGTCACCGGTACCCGCCTCCCCCTTGGTTCAGATCATGGCTTTGTGTATGAAATGAAGAGAGAGAGAGGATAAAAGAAAAAAAAAGGAAGAGAAAGAAAAGTAGATGTATGAAAGAAAAAAAAAAAAGAAAGACAAAGTTTGATTTTCTGTTTTAGATAAAGTAATGGCATTGGAAAATAAATAAAGTTCCAGCTTAGGGGCAGGGAATTAAAGTCTTTTCATTAAAACCGTTAGGATTTTTAAGATTTCGTTTGGTCAACAGACATAAGTGTAATTTGTCCAAACTATTGTTCTTATCTGTAATTATACCCTAACCTTAGGGACATATGTGTAATTAGCCCTAAGAATAAAAATAATCATTATGGGCGTAGGGCCGCAGTGGACTGAAAGGCCCACATACGCTTTATGTTAGTCCAACTTCCCAAAAAAAAAAAATGTTTTGGCTACCAGTCTACCACCAAACTCCTTGTTTAACGATAGGTAGTTTACATGTAATTTTTCAAAAAAAAAAAAAAAGGTTTTGGCTACTAGCAAACTCCCCCTTTTTTTTTTTAAAGAAGAAGAAACCAAAATCGCTCTTTGTATGACAGCTTTTTGTTCCAGTTAGAATTTCGTGTAATTACCTTTGTATGTGGAGGCTGAACTTAGTTTGGTGCTCTATTTTACTTCTTCAATGGGTCTTGCTCGCTTCTTTTCTTCAATTGTGTAGGTGTTCTGTTATTCAGTGGAAGCTTCTTTAGTTGCCTGTAATGGTGTCTGATACTTTTGAGTCCATGCTCTTGGAATCTTCTTATACTTTGGCTAGATATGGCCGGCTTTTGCAATTAGATGAAAAGGTTGTGGATAGCCGCCAGTCACTTTGGCGTAACACTTTAATCAAAAAAATAGTTGATGTGCATTCTTTTTCTGTTCAACTCATTCAACGAGTTGTGGATGCCTTTTGGAACCTCCATGGGGCTGTGATGGTAGAAGCCATATGAGACCTCTTTGCTTTTCATTTCACGGTTCACTCTGATATGGAGGTGGTCTTGTTGGATAATCCCTAGAACGTTCGCAATGCTCTTTTGGTATTACACTGATGGCAACCGTTTTTAGCAATTGAACAGGTTGATTTCTTAGCTGTGGACCTTTGGGCACAATTACACTGGGTATCAATGGAGCTATTCTACCATGATGTTGCTCAACTTCTTGTCTTTATCACGAAATGCCCCCGGGTTTTGGGTAGTTGTTAGGTTAGGGAGAAAGATGTTGGTGTTCCTATTCCCCATCTACTCCGTTTGGTCCGTCGTTTGATGCCTTTAATGCTAATCCCAGTTTTCAAGCAACTACCTCCACTGGTTCAAGCACAACATCTTCTGTACCATTGGACTCACATAAATGCCGTAGAGAGGATAACTTGAGACTGCGGATCCGATACTTAAGCTAAAGTGCCCAAAATGTATGGACCTTTTTTCTTCCAGCGTGCCTCCAGGTTTGTCTTTTTCAATTGATTTTGTATGTCCTTCTATTCAGTTGGCTTGTTTGCCTACTGCTTTAACTGCTTTGGATTGTACAATAGCTGTGGGTGGGCATCTCAAATTATTTGGTGAATTAGCGGAATCTTTCCTTAGCTCTTCGACTTTGGTGATTGGGCCTTACCAATCATAGGTGATCCCATGAAAATTCTCTGCTGGAACTGTGGCAGCTTGGGTCAAGCTGCCTTAGTTCATTTAGCTAAAGATTTGATCCATAAGTATAATTCTGACGTGGTTTTCCTTATGGAAACCAAAATGTTGTATTCTAAAGAGGTGATTTGTTTCAAAATTTGGGTTTTGTACATTTTGTGAGGGTGGACTCCTAAGGTTTAAATGGTGGTTTTTGGTTGGGTTGGCTCTCCTCCTTTCCTTTATCTGTAGGGCTTATGCACAGAATTTTATTCTCACAACCTGGCGAGGTCTGGATGCTTTTTTGGGATACTATGGCTTTATTTACGGTCATCCTCCGGTGCGTCATCGTCCTGCCATTTAGTGCTACCTCTCCTCCATCCTCTCCTCTCTGCTTGATCCTTTTGGGGTTGGTGAGAATTTTAATCAGGTCTTGTCGCCCTTTGAAAAGACTGGTTGTAATGCTACAGTCATCCCTGGTGCTTAGTTTCCTTGTGACTTCCTTAAATATTTTGGCTTGTCGAATGTTCGCTGGGAGGGCAATTGATCACTTGGGTGAAAGGTTCTCCCGGGCATGGTTTTTTGCACGAAAAGCTTGACCGGGTGATTGCCTCGTTTCCTTGGATAGTTCATTTTAGCTATCCAGCGCCCAATCGTGCACTGATATTCTGTGATACTAATCCTCTTACTTCCAGCTTTCCACTGCCTCATCGTTTTGAAGCCATATGGTTTTCGTCCCCACAGATCTATTTTGTGATTAGCGATGTTTGGGTGCTCCCATCCTCTGGTTCTCCCCTGTTTCAGGTTATGTGCAAGCTTAAGACATCAAATTTATGGCATTTGTGTAAAGCTCGATTTGGGAATTTAACACATCAGATTCAACAGCACCCGAGTTTCTCTCAACAAGAGTCTCAACTTCCTCAAGATAGCAGTTGCCTAAAGGAGAATTTTCTTTGATGCAAGCTCGACTTTCTACTCAAATGTGGAGGCTTTTTCTGGGCACAACGAGCAAAAATTAATTGGTTGGACAAAGGGGACCGTAATACGAAAACGTTCCATGCATCTACAATCATTTGATAGCGGTCTAATCAAATTATTTCTCTCAAAGATGATAGTGGAGTTATTACTTCAAATGGAGGCTTCAGTCCAAAACCTCATTGTCAACCACTTGTAGTCCTTGTGCTCTTATGTTGTTCCATTCCCCCCGCCTGTTAGTTTAGTTCAAGCTTAGTTTTTCTTTCAAAGTCATTTTTCCCACTAAAATGGTGATTATTTCCCAACCCTTTACGCCAGAGGAAATTAAGCATATCGCCTTTCAACTGGGAGATTTGAAAACCCTGGGGCCTGATGGTATACCTGCCTTGGTTTATCAATGCTATTGGCCCATCATGAGTTCCCTTATCACTAAGGCTGTTCTTCCTTTCATGAATTCTAGTCACATGCTGAGTGAGGTTACACATACTTTCGTCCTCTTATTCCTAAAAAGTCTTTCCTAGAAAATATGGGAGATTTTCAGCCAGTAAGCCTTTGCAATGTCATTTATAAGCTGATTTTCAAAGTGCTTGTCACTTGTATGACCCCAATTATGTAACACTCCAAAATTTTTTATTTTATCGAAAAATTTTGTTTTAACCTTGCCTAATTAGTTTTGGGGTCTTTTGTAATAATAAAGAGTTTTAGGTGAATTAGGAAAAAAAATATCTAAAGTTTGGGGGGTTTCTTAATAAGTTTCTCTTAGGACAAATATATATATATATATATATATATATATATATATATATATATATATATGGATCAGCCGTCTCATATGTGTTCTTCTCCTTCTTACGTAAAATCCCTAGGAGAAAGGTGGATATAGGGAAAAAAAATCCTGAATCCTCGTATTGAGCACACACCCAAACTTTGATAAGCCATAATCTGCTCATACGATATCCAATTTAGGTGATTCAAGATCAGCCGTACCATATATATATATATATATATATATATATATATATATATATATATATATATATATATATATATATATATATCTTCTCCTTCTTATGTAAAATCCCTAGGAGAAAGGTGGCTATAGATAAAAAAATTTCTGAATCTCTGTATTGAGCATACACCCAAATTTTGACAAGCCATAATCTACTCATATGATATCTAATTTAGACGATTCAAAAGCCTAAATCGCGTATTTTTTCAAGATATACAACTTTGTAGAAGAAGTTGAATCTATCTAAGATCATCTTTCATCTTTAGGTCCAAAATAACGTTTTTTTAAAAATAGTATGATTTCCTGTGTAGGTTTTTGACTAGCCTTAACTTTCTCATTCGATATCCGATTTAGGCTATTCAAATTCCTAAATCATGTATCTTTTTGAGATCTATAATTTTGTACAAGGAGTCAAGTTCTTTTGAGATTGTATTTAGGCCCAAAATGTTGATTTTTCTACTCAGACAGATTTTTTTTTATGTATAATCTTACCCTTTTCTCTCGAATTCAGCCTTGTTGGGTGTTTTCAGTGTGATATCATGTTTGAGTTTGGTGTTGTTGTTGTGTGTGTGTGTGTGTCCCATGACTGAGTGATGGCTTTGTTTGATGAGGAAGAAGAGAGTAGCAATTAGGGTTAGGGATAGGGTTTCTTGAGGAGGAAGATAATGTAGAGTAATTTTTAGCAGGCAATCCTTGTTTTGATTTTTAAAAGTCATTTAGCGATTGATTTAGTTAAAGTGAAAGGAAGAGACCCCTATTATTTTTAGGAGATCTACCTTGTCCAAAATTTTGGAACTTTTTGTGTCTTCAAAGGGCATTAAATAATTTATCAATAATGAGGAGTTTCCCATTTAATTAGGGTATCAAATTAGATTTTTTATTCAAAATTTTTAGGGGAACCTTATATTACTGAAATGGTTTAGCATATAAAGTTTTGCAGCATTTTGAGGCCAATAGATATTTTTACCAGAATCACCTCCAAACGCTCGATCTGGTTAGCAGTTAGAGATTTTTGTTTTTAAATGCTTTTTGGTCCAAAAATAACTCCGAGATATTTAAAAGATTGTTTTAAAGTATTTTTAAGAATTGGTCGGAGAGAGGGAGACTGGGGGTATTTTGGTAGTTTGCCAACGAAAAGGGGGTTTTGGTGATTTACCTACTGGAGGGCTGTTTTGATAAAATTTATATACAATAAGAATGTTTTGAGGATCATATTTATAAGGAAGATATTTTTGTGATTTAGAGACAAGAGGGGTGTTTTGGGTAATTTTCCATGCGAGGGGTATTTTGAAAATTTTGCATAGCCGACGAGTGGGTCATTCTAAGAGTAAGAATGAGTTGGTGCTAGGTTTAAAATATCGTGGAATAAATTGTATTCTGATCATATGATTGTTCCATTTAGGTCAACACTGAGGAGTATCCAGTTAAGAATAACATAGCTTGGATTGAGATAAGGAATTTCATACGAACCCTATTTCATCTCTGAATTCAAATGTTTTATTATGAAAAATTTTCAAACTTCATTGAACTTAGATTATAATTGTCATTAAAATGTAAGGGATTCTGTCTAAAATCCAATTTCATCAGATTGATATCGTATATCTTATTCTGAGTTGTTATCGAATTTCATTGAACTCTGGTAGTTTTATTGTTATAATTTTTTTTCAAATGCCCGTGAACCCTAACTTGAACCTTAAGGCGATCATTTGAAGTTCTTTGTTATCATCTTTTTAATTGATTCGATCATCCTAAATATTTTGAATTGTGTTTATTTCTTTGAATATTGACATGAATTAGTAAATATGGGGAGTTAAAAGAATGGTCTGTATTGTTGGCGTTATAAGGATGGTCTGTTGGTTTGGGTTGAACTAGTACATAAATGAACAAGTTAGTATACATATGCATTTGTAAGTGTATCGAGCATTGCCGAGGGTGGCTTTGCTATAGTGTACTGCTCATGTTCAATGTTCAATATTACATGTTTTTATTTTATTGTACCTAAAATGTTTTGAAATAACTATTGATTTGAGGGATTGAGTTGATACTTGTCCCCATGTCTATATCAAAATATTGTGGTTTCATTTGAAAATCATTTTAAAAGTTGTTATTTAACTTAAATGTACAATCATTCGAATCGTTTTGCTTTTAATCTTTGATCGACCTTACTGGGCTCTCAAAAGCTCACTCTCGTTTGACTTCTTTTCCATAGGTGATAACCAACATTAGTTTGCCTGACTATGGATTAAAGCCGAGTGAAAGAAAGAATTTAAGTTTTAGTATTTTTCATTAGAACCTTGCGTGGTTTAATATTGTTATTTAAAATTTTTCTTAGACATAGATTTGGTATTTCATTTATGACAGTTAATTGAGAGTATGGTTTGATTGACGGTTAGTTGCTTTGATAATGGTTGTTCATTGGGTTGTGAGGATATTATTATCTTAGTGTAAATTATTGAGTGAGTGTTAACGTTTCGAAAATTTCATGATGTTACAAATTATGAGTGATATAATCTCTCATTTTCAGAATGCCTTTGTCTCTGGTTGTTCCCTCTCGAATAATGTTCTACTTGCTCAGGAGCTTACTAATTGTGTTAGAAATTGCCAGCAAGGCAGTGTAGTCCTTACTGCCCTTAAACTGGACATACGCAAGGCATTTGATCGTGTCAGCTGGGAATTTCTTTGCTAGGTGCTTTCTCAGTTTGGCTTCCCTTTGAATTGAGTTAACCTTATTTACCAATGTGTGAGTTCTATCTCCTATACAATTCTGGTCAAAGGTGCTCCTACGCAACTCTTTAAACCTAAATGCGACATCCATTAAGGTGACCCTTTATCCCACTTTTTGTTCACCCTCTAATCTGAGATCCTGCCATTGGGGTTAGTAACGGCGAATAATCAAGTCCGCATCCAGGGTATTCGCACAGGGAAGAGATCCTCGACAGTCACGCATTTAACGTATGCAGATAATTTTATACACGTTCCTTCGTCTACATCGGAACTTATTCAAAAATATCACTACAGTTTCACAGATTTTGGCCAGTACTAATCTATGTCTGGTTAGCTCATTAATTGAGGAAAATCTAATCTCATGATTAGTCCTAATGCTTTTCCGGAGATTCGTGACCAGATCCAGGGGGAGTTCAATTTTCAGGCTAACCAGGATTTTGGGAAATACCTGGGTGTTCACTTAGATATAGTGGACAAGAAAAAAGATATCTTCCTTGGTTTAGTACAACGCGTTTAAGATAAGTGTGCTCATTGGTTAGGACTTTTATTTAACAAAGCGGGTCATGCTACTCTAATCCATTATGTTATTCATTCACTTCTCATCCACTATATGTCAGTTTATAAGTTCCCTATCTCGATTTGTCATCAATTAGATCAGATCCTGGCACGTTTTTGGTGGTCTAGTGACCCAATTAGAAAATCTATTCACTGGCTCTCCTGGGCGTCTTTATGCTTTCCTAAAAAGTAAGGAGGATTAGGTTTTCAAGATTTCCAATTGTTTAATCAAGCTCTCTTATCCAAGCAAAGCTTGAAAGATATCGATCAAACCAAACAGTTTGTTAGTGCAAGTTTTACGAGGGAAATACTTCTCTCAGTCAACTTTCCTTTGATCTGCAAACCCTAACAAGGTTCTTGGATCTGGCGAAGACTCTTGGTAAGCCAAAGAGTCTTCAACCATGGCATACAGTGGAAATCAGAGATAGGTGCTCTATGGATGGATTGGTGGTTGCCACAAGTTTTAGTTTTATTGGAACAGTACAAACTTTCCGCACTATACAAAACAAGCACTCGCATATCTCAAATTTGATTGTATGCAATTCTCATAGTTGGAACTTATAAATTCTGCTTAATACGTTCTCTTCTGCAATTGTTTCATTCATCCTTCACCTGACCAGATTGCCTTCACGGACTTCAGATGAGAGTTTCTAGCCTTTTGCCAATAATAGTTCTTTTTTAAAAGGAGCCGCTTGCCCGACACACCGAGGTAGTGTCCCGGAGGAGTCGCCTATCCAACAGATGGAAGCAGTATCCTGAAGGAGTTGCCTACTTGGTGAAAAGGGAGTCTTCATGCCAGAGCAGTTAAAGCTCCCTGACGGAGATAATGTCTTAGAAAGCGAGCTTATCCGAGGGTAAGCCCTTCTGCCAAAGCACTGGGAGCGCTCCAAAATAGTTTCCCGTAAGAGTCGCCTACTTGGCGGAAGGGGAGTCTTCATGTCAGAGCATTTTGAGCTCCCTGGCAGAGATAGTGTCTCAAAAGAGTCACCTATCCATGTGGGTTAATCCTTGTGCCAAAGCACTCAAAGCATGCCAAGGTAGGGTTCCAGAGGAGTCTCCTACCTGACACGCTGAGGTAGTGTCTCAGAAGAGTTGCCTACTTGGCAGGAGGGGAGTCTTCATGCTTGAGCACTTGGACCTCCCTAGCGGAGATAGTGTCCCAGAGGACTCGCCTATCCCCGCGGGATGTTGCACACTGTGAGAAGTAAGTCGAAGCATGTTCCACGACCAAGGTAAGGTGCGCATGGTGTGGTGAAAGAATAGACCAACTTGGGGAGTGTTAGTGTGACAAGAAGTCAGTGCTCACAACTGTGTTAGTGGCGCGGCACATTGTTGGCGCCGTAGACTGTGTGGTGTCGGTGGCATGGTATGGGTGACAAAGAGCCTGAGGGCACGACTGTATAAGCAGAGCGGCACATTGGTGCAACAGATGTTTGCTGTGTCGGGGGCACATGACATGGAAACGACGCACGAGAGCGGCATGGGTGTTCGGAGTCCGGCGTCGTGCCGGAGGCACGTGACACAGAGATGGCGCTCAAGCTTAGGAATTAGTGTCATGGAGACGGCGCAGTCATGAAGATCGTTGGGGAGAGACCGAGGCCAACCCTTCGTGGATGCTGAGGCAGCGTCAAGGTTGCTTTTAAGGGTTTCGCTTCGGGTTGATTGGCTCGATAGTGTTGAACTTTGACCTTTAAAAAGTTGACGTGTCGTATAGGGGAGTGGGGACTCAAGAATGGTGCAAGTAGCGGTCCAAATATGCGTAGCCATCAACATTTAGGGCTAAAGAACTCCTAAAAGGATTGATAAAGAGTAGATTATGTTTCATTACCTAGAGGCTAGTCCTATTGCCATTTCAAAACGATTTTGACTTTTATCAAAGCCAAAATAATGTTTGCTTTGTAATAATTGTATCACCAGCTTCTGTAATTATATACTTCTTAACCAAAATCAAATGTGCTTTGTATTAACAAGCCTAATAGAGTTTGATAAAAGTACTCAACATGCATTCGTTCACATAGTCTATTGACTTGTTTATACTAATTGGATTCTCTGCAGGTAGCCCCTGTTGTTATGGGCAGATACAGGGCGGTGGCAAGTGTGGACCATAGCTACATTAACAATTTTGTAAAATAAGTGAAGTACTCTATTTTCTCATAAATTTGCCGCAAATTATAGTTTTTGTCTCCCAAATCATTATTAATGCGTGATTTTTTCATCAAAGTATGCCATGCATTTACTTCAATCATTACCTAATTTGACTTACTAAATGTACTTGGTAGAGAAAATCTCTTTAGCACGTATACCTTGGTCTCCCAAGAGCAAGATTCAAGATCTGCCCTGCCTATTGCTAACTGTTAAAGCAACATGAAAGAATAATAGAAGTCAAGTGGACAAAGTCACCCTTGGCTCCTCTAATTGTCTCTAAACTCCCACATCACTCACTCCAAACTCTAAACTCTAAGATCTATGCAGCCATTTGCATCTTCAAACATGAACCCAAAAAAATCATTTGTTACCTTGTTCAATACGGTTGCATCTTTTAACTCCTTTTCTTCGGCTCCTTTCTTGGTGGAAGTTGTCAAGATCTATTCGCTCATGCTTCAACAAAAGTGAACTCTAATTTGACTTAGTACTTAGATGTACACGAAAAAGGTAACAGTAAGTCGGCGGAACGTATAAGTTTTGCCAGGAAGATTGTGAGTTGGATTTGACCATAATTTTTATTCCAGATTCCAACTTAGAAAACCATAATAGGAGTGCCTTGAATTTGATGCTGACAATTTGACCTTTGAATAAAAAAAAAATGGGTGGGGTGTTCACCAATGGTTACGTGAAATAAGTTCAAGGAATTAAAGGATAATTGGTACATTTCTTTTTATAGAAGCTACTGGCAACCACACCTGTTGCTTTGTGAATAAAGGCGGTCTTTTACGGACCCCAATCCTCTTGCGTGACTAGGGTTAAAACAGGGATGATGTAACTCAAGTTAGAATCGTCCAATCAAAATGGACGCCTTAGATGATGCCACGTCACCTACGCGTTAAATGCCACTTATTAGATAGAGGTAACGACCAAACCAAATCTGCCGTCCAAACAATATCCTCTCCTTTTATTTGTCTTTCTCTCTCCAGAAACCTTCTTTCTCTCTTTAAAAGTCCATTCCCCCTATCTCTGAAATCAGCTCAACTTTCTCGTTCATTCCTATGGGTGGCAGAATCGTGGGTTCTCAAAAGTTTGGTAGTTGGGTGAGAAATGCTGGTGGGTAGATTGGTGTTGCTTGTCTGCTCGTACTCGGAGTGAGGACGATGGTTATGGTGGGTGTGAGTAGATTGGTGGTGGCGATAAGCTTGAACGGTGGTGGATATGGTAGTTGAGTGATGGTGTGTAGATCTAGGGTGCTGATGGTGGGAGTGGGATACTGGTGATAATGGTGGGCATGAGGTGCTATGGTGATGGTTGTAGCCTGTAGATCGGTGGCCATTGAGGGGAGAGGAGAGATGGTTCCGTCTGGCAATGTCGTCTCCGGAGGGTAAAGATGTCGTCACCGGCAATCTATTGGAGAGAGAGAGAGAGAGAGAGAGAGAGGATTAGATGGTTGCGACATGGGGCCGTGGGTGTAACACCCTGCTTTTTCAGAATGTTAATTTTGAAAAACAAAGCCAGAAAACTCAAAAGATTCAAAAGTCTCCCGAACTAGCTTTTTAGAGCATCTACCAACATGTCTCTAAATATATATAAATAAATGTCATAACGACCTAAAGCAGTTAACAGTTTCAAATTACTCTTACACTGAGTTTCAATATATAATCAAAATCAAATTATTTCCTTTTTCATATGGCTACTAAAATGCCAAAAATGATTCTGACATAAAACTGCCGGTCTCTGTCACACAGTTAGCCTCAAAATTCAGTCCCTTTATTCATCACCTGAAATAGAAAGAGTACGAGAGTGAGCTAAATGTCTAGTAAGGTTGCTCAACAAACCATCAAATGGATATAAAATATTTGAGAGAACTAAATTATAGATGTACCGAATGTTTACTAGAACAGATAAGAGATAGAATTTCAAAATGTCAATATATATTGTCCAAAGAGAGACATCAGATGAGCCATTTAGAGATAAGGTCACACATGTCATCACTGACACGTGAGACAAGGTTAAGAATAAAAGATGACAATCTCTAGTTATCTTACTGAGTTAGCCCACATTTTAATCCACGTGGGTAAATGGAAACTAGAAAAGTCACATTTACAGTGACGGCTTACAAGATTACCTGTAGATATATATTCAATAAATTAGACAAGACACCAACAAGTTGCTTATATTGATTCCAATATGTACACCTAGCGGCCTATGGATCACGCCAAATGTAACTCTTAAGTTACACAAAGACATGTAGCTGAAATGTATTCCAATATTTACAAGGAACTCGAATTGGGTATCTCACTACAAGAAACTGCCCCCTTTACGGCAGTCGCTAAAACGGTCGCTATAAGTCAGGTCACTAAATTTTAGCGACCGTATTTCCTAATCGCTCGCTAAATGTAGCGACCGTGCTGACTACATTTAGCCACCGTTTTTGCAGTCGCTTAATTGTTTTTTCATTTAAATAATATTTTATTTACGACCTATTTAGCGATCGCACCCTGCGGTTGCTAAATGTTTTTTAATTTTTATATTTATTTTTTTAGCGATCACTCTTTAGACTTTAGGAACCGCGCCTTGCGGTAGCTAATTATTTTTTTTTTGAAATATTAGATTAGCGACCGTATTTATTCTGTTTAGCGACTGCGATGTACGATCGCTAAACCTAGGTTTAAAAAAATTGGTCCAAAAACCTGTCCACATCCTGTCCCAAAACCAATACCAATCCTAATCCAATCCAAGGTTAAATCGGTGGTTTTGAATGAATGCGTTGAAAGCTTTCAAGGCATTCATTCTTTCAACGCATTCATTCAAAACCATTTCAACCCCCTGTCCCACATTCGTTCAAATAACTTGTCCAAAAGCTATCTACTCTACACAATAAGATATAAGTGTCGCATTCATCAAATTATATATAAACATATGCATTAAAATCAATAAAATTTGGATTGAACCAAAATTTGAGGAACGAGTCAATTATATGAACTCAAAGTTAAGTTACACATGCAAGTCAATACATAACCCCAACCCCTATCACTAGCCGATAGATCGACCAACCTTGTCATCATCTTCTTCATTCCTCGATGAAGGCATGTTAGATGAAGGCATGTTCGATCCAACAATGTCCTCACCGCCCTGAGAATCACCGGCACTAGGACCAATATCGCTCTGCACGGAGCCATACAAATGATTCAACATAATATATACAAATCACGATCACATATAGAATGACCAAAATACATAACTACTTGAGAAATTTTGTATTACCTGAAGCCTAGGCCCCAGCAAAAGAAAACCATCTTGGATTATCCTTGATGTCTTTCATCAAATAATGTGGCGAAGCGCTCTTTCTCTGTCACTTCAACCCAATGACAGCTACAATTGGTCGCGCCTGACGACTGAGCTCTGCCAGCTAGTAACAAACGTGCAGATTGAGGAGGGTGGCCGAGCATACGGTCCTTCTTAGTACCCCTATAGCTTCTAACCACAAAAGAGATCTCGTACGCTATCTGACTGCCGTCTCCCTGGGAGTTGGCCTGAACTTTTTCCAAATATGAACTCTGTATAAGAAAAAAATGGAAAAGTTAGAGGAATGCAACTGGCCGCAACCAATAAGGATACAATAGTAATACAAAAGTTATGTGCTCACCTAAAACTGCTCCGCGCTCTCAGACACCCACTTCTCATCTTTGTTTTTGTGTGTGCACTCAAACTGGTGGAACCTCGTAGGAGGCCTTTTCTCAGGGTCCTGTCCTGTCAACTTCAGCTTGTGCACAACAAATGGACGAGAACCACCACTATGCTTCATCTTCTTCTCGTTGTGAGCCATATCCTTGCCTCGCTCACTCAGTTTTGCCCAGTCTGCTGTACACCAATGGTCCACCAGCTACCCCAACATGGCTTTGGAGAAGTACTCGGGGTTGTGATCCCTGGCCATAGATATATCTATCGATCGCACCCGCCTGAGCTAGCGCCTACCTCCTCACATTGAGCATCCATTTCATGTAGTTTTCGGAACAATGCCACTCCCAGGCCTGCCTCCCAAGTTCTTGGTCTTCATCGGACTTAAATTTAAAATAGTTCTGAACATAATTCAACACAATTTCAAACACGATTAGCAAGAAAAATTCAGCAATAATGTACTTCTAAAACCAAATAAAGCAATTAAAATAGACAGCCCTTACTAAGAACTTCCCCCAGACAAGCTCCTTGTCGGCTTCCATCCACGACTTCCATGTCGCATAAGGTCGTGGGAGGTGGGCCTTGATAATAGAACTGATTTTGGTCCTAACACAATCCTTAACAAAGTTAATTATAAGAGTAATAAAAAATAGAGATGCGTCAATCCCAATATAACAACGCATTAAGTTAGATAGGTGCGCTAAAAGATGTTAAGAACTGAGCTTGAAAATTAAAAACATACTAATTATTGAGGACATGAGTAGTAATCTTCTGCTTTGGGGTGGCTGGAAGAGGTATCCCGCATGTGATACCTCTGGGTACAGATTCACTAGACGCTACAAATGATGAAAAAGTAAGGCTATATATATATAGGGAGCTGATCCATTGATAGCGCTAGCATAATAGAAAAAGTTGCGAGCGCGATCTGGCTTTTCACGAGCGATTTATGGACGGTCTAGATCTTTTTTTTTTAATGTTTTTTTCAAGTCCTTCCGCTATATTATGTAGCGGATGATTTTTTGACAAAAATACCCTCCAACTTAAAAAGAGCCCATCCACTACATTATGTAGCGGACTAGTTTTCTGACTTTTTTTCTCTTTCTCTCTCCTTTCTCTCATTAATGCTCTTACTTTTCTCTCTCTTTCTCTCATCCGCTACATTATGTAGCGGACTTGTTTTCTGACATTTCTCTCTCTCTCTCTTTCTCTCTCTCTCTCCTTTTATTAATGTTCTGAATTTCTCTCTCTCTCTTCTTTTTGACTTGTCTCTTTCTCTCACCACTTTTTTCTTCTCTCTTGTCCTCCTCTCCCCTCCTTTCCTCTCTCTCTCTGGGCAGACTGTAATCATCTGTCAACTTCGAGATTGAGGCTAAGCTGAAGTTAATCAAATATATTATGGCTTGTTCCCCTTTCCTTGAGAAGGTTTATGTTGAACGGGAAAAAAGTAACTGATGCAAGGGGTAGCTCAAGAAGAAGAGTTTGAACTCAAGAAAAAGTAACTGATGCAAGGCGTAACCTAGTGAAAAGAGTTTTGTTACTGGGTTACGGAATCAGGTCTGGTTGAGGTGAAGGATGGTAGTTTTGAGGTTATGACGAGGTGGGGGTTTAGTTTTTGCCATGCAGGACATTGTAGAAAGAAGTTTAGAGAATGGTGTTACTGTTTACACTGCCAGACAGCTGATGATTTCACCCTCCATCCAGAGGATACCTTGCAGCATTACTTGCTCCAAGATGGGTCTTGAATATCTATTGCAAGAGAAAGAATGCATTGCTTTGACCTGCTGTAATCTAAGTAGCCTGACAAGGAAAGCATTTTGCAAAAATTCGTTGCCCTCCGAGTTGTCTGTCATTCGTCAATAACCAATCTATGGCACATTGGAGTATGCCCACAGAGAGAGAGAGGGCGAGAGAGAGGGGGGAGAGAGGAGGACAAGAGAGAAGAAAAAAAATGGTGAGAGAAAGAGACAAGTCAGAAAGAAGAGAAAGGAGAGAGAAAGAGAAAAAAGTCAGAACATTAATGAAAGGGGAGAGAGAGAGAGAGAGATGTTAGAAAACTAGTCCGCTACATAATGTAGCGGATGAGAGAAAGGAGAGAGAGAGAGAGAGAGACAAAAAAGTCAGAGCATTAGTGAGAGAAAAGAGAGAGAAAGAGAAAAAAATGTCAGAAATTAGTCCGCTACATAATGTAACGAATGTGCTCTTTTTAAGTTGGAGGATATTTTTGTCAAAATATTGTCCGCTACATAATATAGTGGATGGACTTGAAAAAAAAGTAAAAAAAAGATTTGAACAGTCCACAAAGCGCCCATGGATGGCCAGATCGCGCTGGTAACTTTTTCTATTATGCTAGCGCTAACAACGGATCAACTCCCATATATATATATATATATATATATATATATATATATATATATATATAGGGAGCTGATCCGTTGATAGCGCTAGCAAAATGGGGTATTTTGCTAGCGCGATCTGACCGTCCATCCTGAAAGATGGACGGTCCAGATCGCGCCTTTTTCCAAAACTGGACCCCGTCCGCCATACTGTCTCGCGGACGGGGTTTTTACCTTTTTGCCCTCCTCCCATGTCCGCGAGACTGTCTCGCGGACGCCTTTCTGTTCCTGACATGTGTCAGGAAAAAGGCGTCCGCCATACTGTATGGCGGACGATCTCTAGGCTGACACATGTCAGGACCTGTCCTCTCGGTCGCCTATAAAGTCTCGGGCGTGAGCCCCGAGAACTGTCCCGTCGGTCGCCTAGAAAGTCTCCCTAATTCTCGGCTCTTTCAGCAAAATTTTTGCGGGCTTTCAGATTCACTTGCTTCCATTTTCAGCACCCTTCAAGCTTCTTGGAGTAACACACTTGGTTCAAGCATCACTCAAGAAAGGTAAAGTTTGTGATCTTGCTACCGTTTATCTTAGTAATTTTAATTTGTTATGTTCAGTAAATATATAATTAGCAAAATAGGAGACACTTTTGAGATTATGTATATGGTATCCTAAATCGGTCTAATCGTCAAGATAATTTTGAGATAATAAGCGTATTCTATTTCTACATAGGTCTTTTTCACAATGTCTGATTTCGTGTCGAGCTCCAGCACCCCCGTAGATGCTAGTGATCCGTATCTAGGACGAACCTTTCAAACGTTGGAAGAAGCTGGAGAATGTTTTCGAGCTTATTCATTGAGGGTTGGTTTTGGCATTAGAATAAAAACTACAAGAACAAGCAGCGTATCGAAAAGGATATGCTCTCGCTTATACGAGTGTCATAGGGGCAGAAACCCAGTGCAAAATGAGACACGCGTAGGCAACGATGACAGTGATGATGACGAAATAGGGTATGCGCGGAGAAGACGGGATTGCTTTGCGCGCACGAATTGCCAGGTCAAGATGTTCGTAAGCTATAAAGCCAAACAAGATCATTGGCTTATTACCAGCCTGGAACTGGCACACAATCACCCGTTAGTAACCCCTTCTAAGGTGAGTCAGATGCATCAACACAAGAAGATGGGTAAGGTCGCGAGGAGCCTAATTCACACAATGAGCGATGCGCGGCTAGGACCTACCGACATGATTAATGTTCTTGCTGAACAGGCTGGGGGAATTCAAAATTTAAACTTTAACACGACAGACGTTCGTAACGCGGTCCGAACCCATAGACGAGCCGCGTATGACCTCAATGATGCGCAAGCGACAATGAGCCTATTGAAACGGATGCAGATGGAGGACCCGCAGTTTACCTTCGACTATAAACTTGACGACGAGCATCGAGTTAGCACAATTTTTTGGGTCGACGGTCGTTCGAGGCTAGCTTATAAGCATTTTGGGGATGTCGTGACTTTCGACACCACATACCGTACCAACAAGTACTCGATGCCGTTCGCTCCTTTCACGGGCGTCAATCATCATTATCACTCCATCCTGTTCGGGTTCGCCTTGTTAAGGGACGAGAGCGAGAGTTCTTTTGAATGGTTGTTTAGGGTGTGGCTGGAAGCAATGAACTTCAAAGCACCGACTGTTATCATCACCGATCAAGATTTGGCAATGAAGAAGGCTATTGCTACCGTCTTCCCAGATACTCGACACAACTTGTGCACTTGGCACATAAGCAACAAATACCCGGAACGTCTGCATCACATGTACGCAAAGTATCCAGACTTTAAACAGGATTTTGACAAATGCGTCCTCAAGTCATTAACGATTGAGGAATTCGAGGAGAGGTGGGAAAAGCTTGTTCGGGATTACTCATTGCAAGACAACGAGTGGCTCCAGCACTTGTACGGGCTCAAAGAGCAATGGATTGGCGTTTACACGAGAAGTCATTTTTCTGCGGGCATGAAAACGACGGGCAGGAGTGAATCTATGAATGCCACGTTCGATAGTTATGTGGGTACAGCTACCAATTTGAAGAGTTTCGTCACATCAGCACAAAAAGCGGTTGCGTCGTTGTTCGTGAAAGAAAGGGCTGCAGACTTTGCAACCACGTACAAGCAAAGGAGAAGGTTGCTTGAGACCCCGCTGGAGCTGAACGGTGCCAAAGTCTATACGAAGGAGATCTTCCTGCTATACCAAGTAGAGCTGCAAAAATCGGGCCGATACAGTATATATAAGGTGGCAGAAAAGTCGTCGCGTGAGTACAAGGTTTATTCGCTCGTGAATGACCTCGTCCCTGAGAAGCTGCGCAGAATTTATACGGTGACCCACGACACATTGACGGACTCGGTGACATGTGTTTGCAAGAAGTTTGAGTTCCATGGCATCCTGTGTAGACACATTCTGCGGTTTTTCACACAGAAGAATATCAGGACAATCCCCGATAAATACGTCCTGCCACGGTGGACGAAAGGTGCAAACAGGTTGCACGGTACCATTTCCTTTCCGGAGCACCCGTATACTGACTTTGAAGAATCAGAGACGTTGCGGTATAATCATCTGGTGACGATGTTCACCCGTTTGTCCGTAAAGGGTGCTGCTACAATGGTCGGATATAAACATCTCCTCGAGGTAGCTCAGCAGCAAGAGCCCATCGTCGACCAATTGGAAGCAGCTTCAGTCAGCAATGCGGTTGACACCGAGCCTACGACGGGATCAGAAGATGACGAGCCGGGGGAGGGAGCCGACAATGATATCCGGCCTTCGGATCCAATTATATCGCAAACGAAAGGCCGCAAGAGATCTACGCGGATGAAAAGCTCTATTGAGACGGCAACTCAACCAAAAAAGCTAAGAAGGTGTGCATTGTGCAACAAAATGACAGACCACGACAAGCGGAACCATTACAAGGCACTGGGGATAAGTCCAGTGCCTTTGCAAGACGGGGAAGAAGATGATGCCGAGGATGAGGACGAACAAGCTGCAGTGGAACTTTAGTGTACTGAATATTTTGTAATAATCTTTTATGAGCCATCAAAAGTGTCGGACATTTTGTAATAATATTTTAGTAATGACTCGTTTGTAATAACCTTTACAATCATTTTTTTATACGTGATTTCTTACACTGTCCGCTACACTGCGCAGCACAACATTAGAAACCTAAGGTATTAAAGAATACCCCCCTACAACACTTAGTTTTTTTTTGTTTTGGTTTACTTCTCTGCGTCCGCTATACTATGTAGCGGACGGACCCGCAGAATACCCCCCCTACAACACTTAGTTTTTTTTTGTTTTGGTTTACTTCTCTGCGTCCGCTATACTATGTAGCGGACGGCCCCGCAGAATACCCCCCCTCCAACACTTAGTTTTTTTTTGTTTTGGTTTACTTCTCTGCGTCCGCTATACTATGTAGCGGACGGCCCCGCAGAATACCCCCCCTCCAACACTTAGTTTTTTTTGTTTTGGTTTACTTCTCTGCGTCCGCTACATAGTATAGCGGACGGCCCCGCAGAATACCCCCCCTACAACACTTAGTTTTCCCCGGAACATCGACTGGCAAACCCTGCTCCAACTCAAAATGGCGCATTGCTCGGTCTGGCAGCTGCCACTCTGCGACCTCAAAATGGATCAGGGGTGTGCACTGCAACCCGGAGAGCGTGAAGACGAACGACTCTCCCACCCGTCGCGCCAAACGTATGTACGGTGCCCAACACATTTGACCCGGAGATAGACGGTCGAACTCCCCTCGATAGTACGTAATGTTGTGATGGGAATCGACTCTCCTCTTGTAGTGGCTAGCCCTCCGGCTGTACTCCCAAGCACACAACCGAGGCCAGACTTTATCGGTTCCATCCCTACGCGTTGGTGCACCGGGAGCAAGATGTTCATAAGACCACACCTGAGAACATCAAAAAATTATATTTATATCGTCAATTCAACAGAAATAAAACACAATAACGAAGACATGATTTATATGATATACCTGCAATAGTGAGAGACATGCACATATGGCTTTGGAGTTGGGCCTCGTTGCCTTGTGCAATGCTCGGTACAGATACGAAAGAACCGCTGCACCTTAGGCATAATCCCCAACCTCCGACAGGTTACCCAACAACGGTAAATATTTCACGCTGACCGTGTTCTTCGACGTCGTTGGGAATAAATTGCTCCCATCACCCACAAGAGGAAGGCCTTTGTGTACACCACAAGCTCACGGCCCGTATAGTTTTCCGGCAAAACCCCGTAGGTATCTACCAACCACTTCAACTTTATACCACCAGTGCTAAATTGATCCTGGGGTATCGAAGTGAAGAAGTCTCGCGCTGTTCTCTTATTCGTTGCGTCTGACGGAGGAGCAATTACCGGCCGCCCCGTCACCGGCAACCCCAAGATGAACCCTACATCTTCTAGGGTAATCGTCATCTCTCCGAGCGGGAAGTGAAACGTATTCGTTTCACTTCTCCACCTCTCAACAAGGGCACCTATCAAGGCCCGGTCAAGCTGTTGAAAGATCTGCCCATGCGTGAAAATCCCAAACCCAATTCCACGCAGTATTCTTTTCTGGGACTTGTTCAATTTCCATCTCGTGAACTCGCGAGATACTTCTACGGTGGTGAGAAGTTCTCTTTCCTACGAATTATTAATAAATACAATTTAAGCAAAATGAACGGTAAAACAACGTTCGTAATAATAAGAAAGTTGATAAATAATGTATCTTACTCCACCATCCCATATGAGCGTACTGATATGGTTGGCTTGGTCGTATAACACAGATGGATCTTCTGGTCCAGGGATAAATTCTATTTTTTGCAACTGAAACTATGGAATCGGATTTTACAAACGCTAGCACATGAACAAATACATACATATATAAATCCTCATCATCGCTAGCACATGCTCAATGCATAATCAAAACCACGCATAAAACGCAATATTGATCACAACTATAGATTAGAAACATGTAAAGGATTGATTTTGTGAACTTACGTGATCTATTAGGGGGGGTATTAAAGCTGCTCTTATGAAGAAATTGCGCAGATCTGCTTGCCAACGCCGTTGGGAATATTTGTGAGTAGGAAGAACGGAGAAGAAGAGTGTAGAAGTTATAGGACTTTCTTTTGGGTTTGAATATATATATTTTTGGACAATATATATTTGCCGTCCGCTATATAGTATCGCGGGTCTGTTCCTTGTCCGCTATATAGTATCGCGGACGCTAGACTTTTGGTTGTTTTGGTAGTTTTCTCTACGTCCGCTATACTATGTAGCGGACGGCCCCACAGAATTTTTTTGGTTGTCTTCTCTACGTCCGCTATACTATGTAGCGGACGGCCCCGCAGAATACCCTCTCCACTACTTAGTTTTTTCTACACTTAGTTCCACCTCTCCAACACTTAGTTTTTTCTACACTTAGTCCAAACTGTCCGCTATATAGTATCGCGGATATACTTACCGCAGAAAATGGTTGGCACGGACCAGACATTTAGTTTGGCACGGACCAGACATTTAGTTCCCGACCTTCCCGAACCCCGGCCTAAGCGGAGGGCCTTATATCCGCTATATATATAGAGCTATACAATGTAGCGTAATGTAATAAATTGGCGCCCGTAACGCAGTTTTAATAAATTGAAATAAATTGGCCCCGAAGACTTGTTTTAGCGACGGAATCAACAATCTCAATTTTTCCAAAAAATAATGTACGATTCATAATCAACGATCTCAATATATCAAGGCAACAAAAAAAGGCACAATTAAGCAAGAAAAAATTTGAAAACATAATAAACAAGAACATAAATTTTTTTATTATAATAAACTATGGTTCACAAATGGGGTACGAAAGCTTTTCACAAGCGCTCCGATCAAAGATTACAACTTGAAAATCCCACCACCCAAGGTGTTCGAACACTACAAAGTCCCCGAGTTCGAGGCCATGCTGGCGCACGAAGACGTTCCAACCCTCTGCGAATTCCTTTTTTTGGGATCGGCCGGGCTTCAGCTTGATTTCAACCTGCCATGCCCCCTTGCGGCTATATAATCTTGCACTATCATGAATTGTTGTAAATTGATTGGTAAATGCTTCCGGTATGTCCTACCAAACACAAAATACAAAAAATAGGTTAGTTTTGGTTAAGAAAAACAAAAGATCAAACTTTTAACACACGAAAATACAGAGAAAGGGAAAGAGAAAGAGGGATAGCCTACAAGTTCATGCTCAAATCCCGGCATCATGACTTTGAAAAAGTGTTTGCCTACCAGGTGCAAGTTGCCAATATAATCGTAGGCGTAGGTGGCCTCCGATCCAGAAGCCATCGAGATCGGCGTTGAGGGGAGGACGGTGGTGTCGGCGGAGATGTGGGTGACCGGAGATGTGGGTCGCCGTAGATGGGGTAGCGGCTTGGGTTAGATGTTTTCGAGAGAGGGGACGCCGTCCGCTACAATAATAATATATATATAACCCCGATCTGATTAAATATTTATAGCAGGAGAGAGTTGACGAAGGGACGCCGTCCGCTACATTGGAGATTTCCACAAAGCGGACACTGTTGACGCCATACAGATACCGACGGGACAGTTCTCGGGGCTCACGCCCGAGACTTTATAGGCGACCGAGAGGACAGGTCTTGACATGTGTCAGCCTAGAGATCGTCCGCCATACAGTATGGCGGACGCCTTTTCCTGACACATGTCAGGAACAGAAAGGCGTCCGCGAGACAGTCTCGCGGACATGGGAGGAGGGCGAAAAGGTAAAAACCCCGTCCGCGAGACAGTATGGCAGACGGGGTCCAGTTTTGGAAAAAGGCGCGATCTGGACCGTCCATCTTTCAGGATGGACGGTCAGATCGCGCTAGCAAAATACCCCATTTTGCTAGCGCTATCAACGGATCAGCTCCCTATATATATATATATATATATATATATATATATATATATATATATATATATATATATATATGCAATAAATATCTTTCAATTCGACACGAAACTAATATTGTCTCACCATGTACTGAAGCTGCTGATGATGACATCGGCTGCTTATCACTAGTCGCGTCACCAATCCTGGGGAGGGGGGCTGACTATGCCGAAGCAGCTCCGTGACAGAGCACCTTTGAGCATAAATCACTGAAGAAATGACTAAGTTCAGTCAATGCTTCATTTACTGGCTTCAGCAAGAGGTCACGAAAGATAATTGGTATAAAACTTTTCATGAATACATGACAATCGTGACTCTTTAAACAATAGAACTTACAATCAGCAAGATTGCAACAATGTGATATATTAGATGCATAGCCATCTGGCAGCTTCAGCAGTTTAACCTACTCACACAACTGTTGTATACGCTTTTTTTTTTTTTATCTAATGTACATATTGCTTTGCGCAAAACCAGCTTACCATTAACCATTAGTGGATGTAATTCACGCTGTATACCCATCATCTACAAATCTCTGCTTGCTTTTAGGTGATCTTTTGATTTGCCCTTGACATTCATGACTCTATTAAAACACATTTTCAAAAATATTTTTCTCAAAGTGCATAACATCAAGATTGTTGCGGAGAAGGAGGGTCGGCCAATAAGGCAGCTCCCAAAAGATGCACATTTCTTTCAGTTTTGTGTTTTTCCAAAGCTAGGAAGTTTTAGACTGGCAGCACATTTTCCAAATAGTACCACATCCATATCAAGGTCGTTTACGTACATATACACTTCATCACCAGACAATCTGTCACGTGTTTTAACGCGACGCTCCATAGTTTTATCAAACTTATCTTTTTGCCTTCGAAATGGATGATTAGGCGATAAGAATTGTATGTGACACCCCCAAAAGAAAGCCTTCCCCCCATGCTTTAAGGTGAAAGTCTTACTCACTTTCATATAATAAGGACATGCCAACCTACCATGTGTACTCCACCCACAGAACATACCGTATGCAGGAAAGTCATTGATAGTCCACATGACTACTGCCCTGAAGTTAAAGTTCTGTTTAAGAGATGCATCAAATGCTGGGGCTCCAACTTTCCACATAATTTTTAACTCATCGATCAACGGCCGCAAGTACACGTCTATATTTCTACCCGAGCTCGTAGGTCCAGGAATGAGTAATGATAAAAACATGAATTATTTCTTCATAGACATGTCTGAAGGAAGGTTATACGAGACAATGATCGCATGCCACATAGAGTAAGGTGTTCTAAAGTGTCCAAAAGGATTAAAGCCATCAGTAGTGAGCCCAAGTCACACATTTCGAACCTCTGTAGCAAAAGATGGGTGTCTGTAATCAAATTCATTCCATGCCTCTCCATTAGCAGGGTGTCTCAATAAATTAGGAACTTTGCTACGGACGTTGCTATGCTATCTCATGTGCTCTGCCGTTTCAGAAGAGTAATACAACCTTTGAAGTCTTGGTATCAGTGGAAAGTACCACAAAATCTTCCATTCTATCTTCTTTTTCTTCCTATTGGTCTGCATATACCTTGCGTGGCCACAAACCGGACACTCATTCAAGTTATTTTTCTCCTTCAAGAATAAGACACAATCACTATTACATGCATCTATCTTTTGGTACCCCAAACCAAGTTTCATCATCATTTTCTTAGCACTATAGTATGTGTCAGGCAACTTCTCATCCTCTGGCAACATTTCTTTATTAAGATTCAGAAAAGCATCAAAACCTCTATCACTTAGACCATGCTCAGACTTTAAGTGTAGCATCCTTGTCACAGCAGATAACTTGGTGTGCTTTGTACTTACATTCCATATTGGCTCCTCAGAGTATTTTAACAACTTATGAAACTTATGTGCACTCCGGTTTGGCTCTTCTTCCACATTAGGATTACCATCGTTAAAATAGTTATCCCATTTAATCCCACTAGGCCCAGCTTCCATTACCATATGTTGATACTGAGAAAATCTTGGATCTAGGACTATACTGTCTGAACTCAGTAGGTGCCTCAGTGGGCACCCTCAGAATTGGTTTTTCGTGCTGAGTCCAATTCGTATAGTTAATAATAAAACCTCTACGAAGCAGATCAAAAGTTACATCGACGGGGGTTTTCCAACATAGCAACTGACAATCATTGCACAGACATTTAATCATTTCGTCATCCACAAAGTCTCGTTGATTCAAAGCAAAGAGAATAAACCCATTCACTCCCTATCTAAACTCTTCCGATACCCCAATCCTACTTGGAGTAATTCTCCATTGCATCCAACTTCTATCTACTGACATGATATATATCTCTCACTGCCTGTTGAACATATGCAAGTCGAGTTCCAAATTAACCTTCAATTTGAAAAAAAATATATTGATTAGTCATTTACAAATGAGTGTTATCAGCTAAAGATTAACTTATGAGAATGATTAGTGTTAATTATGGCTATTTAGGTTAATCAGTGTTAATTAGGGCTAATAAGTGTTAATTAGTGCTAATTAGGGCTAATCAGTGTTAATTAGGGCTGATTAGGTTAACCAGTGTTGATTAGTGTTAATTAGGGCTAATCAGTGTAAATCAGTGTTAATTAGGAGTAATAAGGGCTGATTAGGCTAATCAATGTTGATTAACGCTAATTAGGGCTAATTAGGCCTAATTAGTGTTAATCGGTGTTAATTAGGGCTAATTATGATTGATTAGCCTAATCAGTGTTGATCGGTGCTAATTAGGGCTAATCAGTGTTAATTATGGCTAATAATCAATGTTGATTAGTGCTAATTAGTGTTGATTAGTGCTAATTAGGGTTAATCAGTGTTAATTAGGGCTGATTAGCCTAATCAGTATTGATTAGGGCTGATTAGCCTAATTAGTGTTGATTAGTGCTAATTAGGGCTTACTATGACTAATCAGTATTAATTAGGGCTGATTAGGCTAATCTGAGTTAATTCGAGCTATTTGGAATAATTTATAGTAAATTGGTTTGATTAGAGTTAATAGCCGTCAATTTGGCTTTAATTAAGAGTTATTAGGATTAATCAGTGTTTCAACTAAATCACATATCCGATATCTTAATCCAATTGGGTCACATCCTACATTAACAATCTCATTTCTCAAATGCTCAATGCACAATTAACAACCTAAAATCATCAATTAACAACTGAAAATCATCAATTAATAATCTCAATTCTCAAATGCACAATTAACAACCTAAAATTATCACTCAAATAATCAATGCTCAAATGAGAAAAAATTGTTCAAAACGCACATATCCGATATCTCAATGCAATTGGGTCCCATCTTCCATCAACAATCTCAATTTTCAAATGCTCAATACACAAGTAACAATCTAAAATCATCAATTAATAATCTCAATTCTTAAATGCACAATTAACAACCTAAAATTATCAATTAAATAATCAATGCTCAAATGGAAAAAAAATTGTTCAAAATGCACATATTCGATATCTCAATCCAATTGGGTCCCATCCTCCATCAACAATCTCAATTCTCAAATGCTCAATGCACAATTAACAACCTAAAATCATCAATTAATTACCTAAAATCATCAATCATCAATTAACAAAAAATGAAGTTTCCCAGATACAAGTACAGCGGTACATTCTGTTAAAAGTTTCAAGCATCCTTACATATCTGCTGCCCATGATTTGCAGCATCGTTTTTACATGGATGTAGCAATTAAATATAGCAAAAAAAGAGGGACTCTCTTGCATGGGACATACCTTCCTTAGGGGTCCAGCACTGCTTCTTACCAGTGGAGGATCAACCTGCATGAAACATAAATCAACAAAGCTCATTATTTTGGGAATGATATTGAATATCAACAGAGTTTCAGTTAAAAAAAGAAGAAGAAGAACTTGCAAGCTGCTGCCCCTTGGCAGACCCATTATAGTCGCCCCCCTCCCCTTTTTTTTATACCTTTACAGTAGCCCACCTCCCTTTTTAAACCAGCTGCTATTAACAATGCCAAGTCCTGATAATACATGAGCATATCAGCTAAAATGGACTAGAGAAGCTGCAAATTAGTTAATACAGGAGCATATCAGCTAAAATAGACTAGAGAAGCTGCAAATTAGCAATACCAAGACCTGATAATACCAAGTCCTGAATTAGTACTAAGGAAGCTGCAAATCAGTTAAACCAGCTGCTATTAGTAATATCAAGTCCTGATTATACCAAGTCCTTAATTAGTACTAAGGAAGCTGCAAATCAGTCTTAGTTTATCATCATGGGCTCAATTTCTTCAAATAGCAAGTAACAAGCTTAGGTTTTGCAAAACCAAAGTCAGTAGATTAGCTTGTTTTGTCCTAGCAAACACCTAATTTATGCTTCAATGTCATTTTGAAAAAGGCATAATTTCAAGTTTATCGATGGGGTGTGAGATTTTCTTCAAATGATGCTGTTAAAGATGTCTTTCCTGAGCCTGAAAAGCTAATGGAGTTTGTTAAGATGATTCAAGCCAAAATTAAAGTTACTGCTAAGTAGTAAACCATCTTATGATAATTTTTGTCTAATTATCTTGCAAGATAATTGGTTTGTTTGCAGCCTTTTGATCACTTAGTATCTTTCCTACTATTTACCTTTCTGGGATATTGGTTTACTTTGTTGATTGGTCATGTGCCATTGTAAATGTATTAGGGACCATATCTTGTTTTTATGTATCTTAAGAAATATATCTTGTTTTAATTCGCACTATGTTTGTATATTTTGGCATTATTCAGAGTAATAAGTGTACCAGAATCTATTAGAGTATATAGGTCTATAGGCCATTTTCTAGCTTTCATATTTTAGGATGAGTCATGAAGCACATATTTTACGGCAGAAGCACTGAGTTAGGTGATTGATAACTTGCTTTTCTCATTAAAAAGTTCTCCTTCTCCTTCTTCTTTTCAATTTTCTTTTGTGAACACAAGATTGAACTAGAACATGACACGACAAACAAGTCAAACTATGAAGCCGAATAGAGCACACTACAGAAGATTGTGGGAAAACTGGAATCAACCTAAGTTAGTGTAGTATAATGTAGGGTTTTGAATGACAATGATCAGAAGGTTAAGATGAATTTCAAGTGTCAGCTAAAGAAGGGTTATGTAAGTTTGCAATTATTGCTTTTGCATTCTAGTGCAAATGCAGAAGCTATATCCTTTATATAGGACATAAATAAGTTTTATAGTTCGTGAATGTGGTAATTGGCTAATTGATGAAAATGATACTTGTTCAGGCAGCAAATACTGGATATGGATATTGCTTGTTCTGGCTGTTATTCTACTACTGTTCATAGTGAGCATCTTGTGTTGTCTGAGGAAGAAAAAGATTAGACCCTAATTGCACAAATCAGTCGCCATAAAGAAGAGTAAACCCTAATTGCACAAATCATTCACAAATCACCAAACCCTAATTGCATACTACAATATACTCAGCCGCCATGGAGAAGAGTAAACCCTAATTGCATACTAAAACAAACGAGCGAAATAATTTTTTTGGAGAAATTTTTTGCACTTACCGAAATTTATTGGGACTAATTGAGTGTGAGTAGACGTCGGCGACGGGGGTAGGCGGCGTGGGCGACTGGGTGGCTGAGTTGGGCCTACCGGCGAGGTGGGGTTGACAGCGGGGAAGGATTCGCGGTGAAGTGGACAGCGGGAAACTATTTTGCGGTTAAGTGTTGCTATTCACTGAGGGAGAGAGAGAGAGAGCATTTATATTTTTCCTTTAGCGACCGCTTGATTGGTCGCTAAAGGCGGTCGCTAATTTTAGAGATTGGCTTTAACAACCGATCAAGCGGTCACTAAAGCCAATCGTTAAAGTTGGCGCCATTTTTTCGGTTGACCCCGCCACTCTTTTTCCTAGACTTTGCGACCGCTAGTTGGGCAGTCACTAAAGCGATCGCTAAATAGCTATTTAGCGACTGCAAAAATAAGCGGTCGTTAAATGAGGTTGCTAAAGGTCTATATTCTTGTAGTGTGATCTGTACAAATTTATAAATGTGCTTACATTTACACATATAGTGAATAGCAAAGGAAAACGAGCTAAGCGGAGGTTAAATTGTCTAAATTCGAGTTTGTATTAGCTTATAACGACTCAAGAAAAAACAGGTAACAATGAAAGGTGACAAGATGCAATAGCCACTATGGCTGCACGTGGCTAAAGCCAATATGATGAAATACACGCCAAAGGGGGCTGAATTCAAAATGCAGGTTTTGGTTTGCTCAAAGCAAAAGCAAAAGAAGTACACAACAATAAGATTTGCATCCCAAGTGACAGGTCACACGGTGGACACATTGAACCAGAGCTAATTGATGTTCCAAGTACCATGAAAAGAGAAAGGGTGAAAACTAAAAGGGCTAATTACACCCATGTCCCTGAGGTTTGGGGGTAACACTACAAGAAAACAGGGTTTTTGCGACGGGAAAATCCGTCGCTAAAAGCCCAAAATCCGTCGCTAAAAGAATTAGCGACGGATTCACCGTCGCTAAAAATCCCTCGTATAAAAGCCCGTCACTAATAGTTTAGCGACGGAATGTTTTAAATCCGTCGCTAAATATGTCATTTTTCCGACGGATTTATTTTTAATTAGCGACGGATATTCCGTCGCGAATTATATTGTTTAGCGACGGATTTATATTTTCGAGACGGAATATTCCGTCGCTAAAAAATATAATTAGCGACGGAATATTCCGTCTCTAAATAATTATTCCGTCGCCAAAAGTCAATTTTTTTTTGAAAATTTTTTTTATTTTTCAATTACCCAGACCTGTAATACAATTTTCAAATCTCAACAACAACGCGCAATAATCAATACAGAAAGAAATATATATAATCAATTATAAAAAATATTTATAATAAAAAAAATTCATATATGTACAAGCCGGGAACCGGATATAGCCGGTTAGGAGAGGGGAGAAGAGTACAAGCCGGGCACGGGGGGGAAGCTAGGAACGGGCACGGGAAGGGGCTCATCAGGGGTTCCCGAGTCCCGGATCTGGATCCTGCTGATCCGGGGCCGGGGCGGCCTGTCCAACAGTGCCCTGCTCCCTGATCATCCGGCACACCACTGTAGCAATGCGCTGGATCTCCTCGTCGTCCAACTGAGGCCGAGGAGCCGGTGTCTGTGGAGGGGCAGCAGGGGGTGAGGACGCTCCTATCACGGCACGAGCAGTCGTGCTAGGCAGGCCGCGTATGCGGCCTTTCGGCCGATTCACGACCTCCGGCGTATCCAGCCATCGCTTCAACCCCCCAGTACTCGCAGCCGTACTAGTGGACGCTGATGGCTGTCCGGACTGCTGCTCGGACCCCCTTAGCTGTTCATACGAGGCCTGCAAAAATAGTGGTTTAACGATATGTTAGGGCATTAATTAACGAAACAGACATTGAGGATAGAAAGAAAAAACATTAACTTAAATAAATTGACTCACATCGATCCGCCGGGCAATATCTGAAATATAGTCGCCCGCCCGGTGCGTCTCGTCCTTGTCCTTCTTCCGCACGTGCGTCTGATTATACGTCAGAGCTACGACCTCATCGTCCTCCAGATCCGGGTGCTCGACCGCGTTCTTGTGTCGGACGATGTCGTGTGGCACCGACCCCCCCGTGTGCGTCGGATCTTTGTTCTGTCTGTTCTCAGTCCCGCTCTTACTCTTGGCGTCCCAACCTGGATCCGCAGCCCACCGATCTATCATCTCCCCCCATACACGGTGAGATATCCAATGTGGGGGATATCTCGCCATGTCCGTCATCGGGGCACCCGCGGGCAGCGCCTTCTTCGCCCGGTCCCGTGCATCGTGGAGCCATCGGCGGTAATTCTTGCCGATGTAGGCAAAGAAAGCCTGCTGCCCCAGTACCTGCTGCTGAGGCGTGTCAAACGTGAACCCCTCCTGTAAGGCATTCAATAACACAAATTAACAACATAAAACAAACTGTAATTTAACATTTACTAACGCTGAAAAAAATACTTCACCGTACCAGCCACTCCTCCCATAGGGCCTCCCTCGCAGCGGCATCCCAGTCCTTCCAGTACAGGCGTGGCTCGAAGAATCGGCCCTTCACAAGAACGCCGATCTTCGTCCTCGCCATATTCTCCAGGATCCTGCCAAAGAAGTAATTAAATTAATTAATACAGTTCAAATATAAATTAACACCCCAAAATTTTAAAATAAGGCATGAGGTGATATTTTTAGTACTTACAGGCCCTCCTGCGTGAGCGTAACTCTCTGTTTACGCTGGGGGTCGATGCGTACCCCGCGTGTCGGACCACGGCCTCGTCGAGATCCTACAAAACACAGACATTAATACAGTTCAAATATAAGGCTAGCGAAAATGTACGAAACACCGTTATCAACTATACCTGAGGTAGAACCCACGGAAGATGGAGAATGCACGCGCGTGTGGGATGAATCTGCGTCGGGCTGGGGCGACGGCTCGAGCTGGGGCTGGGGCGACGGCGATGGCTGGGGCTGGGGCGACGGTGACGGCGACGGCTGGGGCTGGGCCCCCGATGGCTGTCCGCGATCACTCTGTGCCTCGTCATCAGTAGGCAATGACGAGGTGGGACTAACCGGGGAGGAAGCAGCTCGGCGTCCAGCCCGGCCACGAATAGCCCGTATCCTATCCATATCTGACTTCATATAGATTATATACAAAGACATTAACACGTGAAAAACAATAATTTAGGCATAAATCATCATCGGCACTATATATATATATATATATATATATATATATATATATATATATATATATATGAACGGATGTGCAAAAACACATCAATAAACACCAAGTTCTAAAATGTTACTACATTTTTCCCGTGATGTTACAACATTACAAGTCAATCATTTTCAGTTTGCGAATCATCTTCATCACTTTCCTCGTCGCCCTCTTCTTCGTGGGACTCGTCGTCCTCTTCATCTTCTAATTCATCCTCTTCATCAGTAGACTCGGTCACATCATCTCCAACACTTTCAACATCTTCCGCGTCATCATCTACGACTTCTTCTCCCACAAGAAGTGTTGTTGGAAGAGGAAGATCGTCCTCCTCGTTGTTGACCTCAACAGGGAACAAGACACGTGGTTGGTCGGCTTGAAAGGAGTCTAGCTCACTGTCATATGTCACGGGCAATTTCTTGGACTTGATAGTTGTATACCAATGAGATTTGGGATTGGCGACGTCCTCCGCGTAAAAGACTTGTACAGCTTGACTAGCAAACACAAAGGGCTCGTCTGATGCAAGTCTTGACTTGACATTGACATCTACAATCCCTTGAGAGCTAACACGGATTCCTCTACTGCATGTGACATCGAACCACGTACACTTGAACATTACCAGGCGGTTTTGGGAACCCAGATATGTTAGCTCAACAATCTCATCTAGCTCTCCGTAAAAATCCATGCAATTCTCGGCATAACAGTCGCCGTTGACCAAGACTCCACTGTTTTGGGTTTGTTTTGTTCGGTCATCATCTTTTACGTTAAACCTAAACCCGTTGATGATATAGCCTCCGTAACAGGATGTTTGTTTGTTAGGGCCTTCGGCTAGTAATTTCAAGCATGAGGCCACTGGTCTATCCATTGACTGAACCTATTGTAGATGACGGTAAAAATTAAGGATAAATCAGTATACTAATTGGCCACAGAACTGTATATAACACATAATATAATTTCGTTAAATAATCTTACACGGATTTTGAACCACTGTACAAATTGTGATTTTCGATGAGATTCAAGTCCAGCGGGATCAGTGATTAAAGATTCCGCATCGAACTCACTGCAAACCAATATGCATTTAACTCGCTTAACACACACTTTCAATTATGTACAGCAATGTAAGTGAATTAAGACTTTAACTTACTCAACGAATGCCGAAACTTCATCACAATTTAGAAGGGCATATATTGTTGCAGCACTGTACTCTTCATCTGTTAGCCATCGAGTATACGTTCGGCCGAACGGACTTCCTGGCTGCTTGAATATTGACAATTGCCCTTCCAAATTTGTGCTTGCTCCGGGATCATTTCGGCCTAGTTGATTTAACCTCGTACCAACATTAGGCCCGAAATATTGACTACAAAAGTTTACAAGTTCTTCCGTTACGTAAGCCTCCGCAATTGAGCCTTCAACCCGAGCCTTATTACGGACTTTTTTCTTTAAATGGAACATGAACCTAGAAGTTTAGCGAATCGAGTTAGGTGGAATATCAATGATAACAGATGTCGCATTAAGTGTAAACGAACAACTGTAACAATTTAAGGATTACCTCTCGAAGGGATACATCCACCGATATTGCACGGGTCCACCCATCTTAGCTTCATACGCCAAGTGAACAGGCAGATGCTCCATTGAATCAAAGAACGAAGGTGGGAAGATTTTCTCCAGCTTGCAAATCGTCACCACAATGTTCTTCTCAAGCACTTCCATGTTACTCACCCGGATCGTAGAAGAGCATATATCTCGAAAGAAATGAGATAATTCAGTCAAAGTCTCGCAAACAACCCGTGGCAACAGTCCCCGGAAGGCAATAGGAATGAATCTCTCCATGAATACGTGGCAGTCGTGACTCTTCATCCCTTGGAACTTGCATTCCGATACATTGCAACAACGAGATATGTTGGACGCAAACCCATCCGGAAGCTTCAAATTCTTAACCCACTGACAGACCTTCTCCACTTGTTTCTTGTCTAGACAGTAAGGTGCTTTCGGAAGTATGGTCCTCCCACTGACTGTCCGAGGATGCAATTCACGGCGTACACCCAACTGTTGTAGATCCCTTCTCGCTTTAAGGTGATCTTTCGATTTGCCCTTGACATTCATCACTGTGTTGAACACATTATCAAAAACGTTCTTCTCAATATGCATCACATCCATGTTGTTTCGGATAACGAGCGTCCTCCAGTAGGCTAACTCCCAGAAGATACAAAATTTTCTCCAGTTGTGCTCTTTCCCGAACCCTGCAATCTTCCGATCCGGCACACCCTTACCTTGTGGTATGTCAGTATCAAGTGCCTCCAGGTGTGAGAGTACTTCTTCACCAGATGGGTAGTCCAGTGTGACAACCTCACGCTCGATTGTCCCGTCAAATTTATCCTTCTGCCTACGAAACTGATGGCCCGGTGGCAAAAGTTTACGGTGACATCCGAACCACGAGGCCTTTCCGCCGTGCTTTAACGTATGACCGGGGTTCACGCCCATACAAGCAGGGCATGCTAGCTTCCCATGTGTGCTCCAGCCACACGTCATTCCCAATGCGGGGAAATCATGTATAGTCCACATCAAAGCAGCCCTCATCTGAAAATTTTGTTTAAGGGATGCATCATATGTTTCGACTCCATGATTCCATAATTGTTTTAACTCATCAATCAACGGCCTTAAATACACATCTATGTCCTTACCGGGACTCTTCGGCCCCGGAATAAGCAACAACAAGAACATATACGGCTTCTTCATGCACATGCCTGGTGGAAGGTTGTAAGGGACAATAATAACAGGCCAACAGGAGTAAGGCGTGGTAGACTGACCGAAAGGGTTGAACCCATCGGTTGCCAGACCAAGTCTAACATTCCGAACTTCCTGAGCAAAGACTGGATGCCTGCGGTCAAACTCCTTCCACGCCTCTCCATCAGCTGGGTGTGTCAGCACATCGGCATCGTTGCTGCGAGTCTCACGGTGAGCCCTCATATGTTCAGCTGTACTGGAGGAGTAGTACATTCTCTGAAGCCGTGGTGTGATCGGGAAATATCGCAATATCTTCCATGCAATGTTTTTCTTCTTCCCTTTGTCCGGTTTGTACCTCGAATGATCACATACTGGACATACTGACAAATTCTTATTCTCTTTCCAGAATAATACACAATCATTATTGCACGCATCTATCCGGTCATAGCTCAACCCAAGTTTCTTCATCATCTTCTTCGCGTCATAGTACGACGGCGGTAGCTTTTCACTTTCGGGCAGTATTTCTTTGATGAAGGTAACAAACTCGTTAAAACCTTTCTCACTCAGCCCGTGGTCTGATTTCAACTGTAATAACCTACTAACCGCAGACAGCCGTGTGTGTTTTGGAGCTCCATCCCACAGCGGCTCTTCCGCAGCTCTCAACAACTCATAAAACTGATGAGCCCCCTCGATCGGCGGTTGTGGACTGTCGTTACCCCAGTCAACATTAGCATGCCCAGCATCCATAATCATATCTCAGAAATCATATCGTGCCTCCTCCCTAACTTCAGTTTGACTAGCCAGGTTGGACGACAATACTATCGTTTCCCCGTGCTGCGTCCACCTTGTGTATCCACCCATAAAACCGTACCGACGAAGATGCCATTTTACTTCAATTCTTTTTCTCCAGTGCAACAACTCATATCTACCGCACGGACACCTTATCTTATCAAGGTCAACATGTGCAGGATGCGCATAAGCGAAGTCGAGAAATTCGTCAACGCGACACTCAAAATCTTCAGCATTCTTCCTTTTCATCCAACTTCGATCGACTGACATGACGACTGAATTATGGTACTGTATACCACCTTCAATAATGACCAGTGATTAGGCATTGCCGATGTAAATATGAATGCATGAATGTTACAACATGTCTACATATTTCCCCTCCACTCTTGAATAGGTAGTGGTCCTATCCCATTCAGAAAAGCACATGTTTATAAAACAGTGAATAACTCATGCTTAGTCCGATGTCTGTGGAAAATTCGGCAGCACCTCCCCACATTTCTCCAAGTACACGACATCGATTAGGTGTTCTAATATTCATCTAACCTTGCTCAAGAAGGTTTGACGGGTGCTAGAAAACCAGATCTGTATGCACCCAGAGAAACACACGAGAACGTGTACCAAATATCCACGACATAGAACACAAAGCATGAGTCAAAACACTATTTTATAAACAATTAGCTTTTCCAAATTGTCCAAACTGGACATCCAAAGGCTCATTACAAATCATTACTTCGTAATGAGTACCTTTGAACGGGAACTAAGGGTTTCTATGCATGCATGCGTTCAGAAATTGATAACATATGCAAGAATCTTTCCGAAATATCAAAACTGCAGAAAGATCGTTATTTAGTCCTAATTACGGTTATTTAGTCCTAATTAGGGTTTAATTGTGCCGAGTAGTATTGATTAGTCCTAATTAGGCTTAATTGGGTTATGTTAGTGCAAATTACGACTAATAAGGCTAACTATAATCAATATGCGCGTAATTGGGTTCATTTTGGCTAATTTTGGGTAATTACAGCTACTTTGATTTTCATTAGGTTCTTAGGGTTAATTAAAACTAATTAGGCTCGTTAGAGCTAATTAATTAGGGTTAATTGATTTATTAAAATATTTATTTTTTAAATGTCGGACACCGTCGATCAGAGGGGGTGTCCGTGTTTGCGCTAACTAACAGGTATCTCAATCCAATTGGGTCCCATCCTCCGTCAACAACCTCAATTCTCAATTCTCAAATGCCCCCCAATGCAATAAAAATTAACAAAAATCACACATTCAATCCAATTGGGTCCCATCCTCCGTCAATAATCTCAATATCTCAAATGCTCAATGCACAATTAAAAATCTAAAATCATCAATTAACAACCTAAAATCATCAATTAATAATGGCAATTATTTCAAATGCACAGCTAATAACCTAAAATCATCAATTAACAACCTAAAATCACAGATCAATAATCACAATTCTCAAATACACAATTAACAACCTAAAATTATCAAACAAATTATCAATGTTCAAATAGGAAAAAATTGTTCAAAATGCATATATCTGATGCGCTTGAATTATTTCAATTTAGGGTTCGATTATATTAGGGCATTCAATTTAGGGTTCAATTAGTTTAATTTAGGGTTCGGTTCGATCACGGGCATTCAATTTAGGGTTTAATTAGGGTTCAATTACATCAATTTAGGGTTCAATTAGGGGGTTCTATTGAATCAATTTAGGGTTCGGTTGATTTGTGGCATTCAATTTAGGGTTCAATTTAGGTTTCAGTTGGATTAGGGCATTCAATTTAGGGTTCAATTGGGGGTTAATTTAGGGTTCGATTCGATTAGGGCATTCAATTTAGGGTTCGATTAGATTTGGGCATTCAATTTTGGGGTTTAATTAGGGTTCAATTACTTCAATTTAGGGTTCAATTATGGGGTTCTATTTATTCAATTTAGGGTTCGGTTGATTTGGGGCATTCAATTTAGGGTTCAATTAGGGGGGTTCAATTATTTCAATTTAGGGTTCGGTTGGATCAGGGCATTCAATTAGTTTAATTTAGGGTTCAATTCGATTAGGGCATTCAATTTAGGATTTAATTATGGTTCAATTACTTCAATTTAGGGTTCAATTAGGGGGTTCTATTAGTTCAATTTAGGGTTCGGTTGATTTGGGGCATTCAATTTAGGGTTCAATTAGTTCAATTTAGGTATATGGGTATGTTTGCACCCGCTGAGTTAATTATGCTATGTTTAGTATAGTATGAATTAGTTGGTGATGATGGAAGATCAGATTATGTTTTTTGGTCCTAACTGAGCATCTTCGTCCAAGATTCAAGGTTTAGGGTTTAGGTATATGGGTATGTTTGCATAGTTTACGTATTATTCCACCACAACACTAACACCAATAAAAAAAACTCACCCATAAATAGGGCCAGCACAGATGTATTTTTATTGAGAAGATTATTATGATCTCAGCAAAAGGTAAGAGTTATCAAATTGCATAGCAATTATAATGGTAGGATTAAGGTGAATCGGAACATACCTTTGTCGCCGATTGCTCCGCCGGTGGTGAAGACCGAAGAAGATTGGGATTTGGGAGAATGTGGCCTGTTAGCGCCGGTGGACTGGTGGAGTGACTGGAGGACGGAGGTCTTCAGAACTCAGACCGGTGCTGCCGGTGCAGAGGTTGCCGTGAGGGCGTCCGTCGGTTTGTGCTTCGTCGGAGTGAGGAGCGGCGGCAGTGTTGGTGGTGCGGCGACAGTGGAGGCTTGGTGGCGCGGCAGGGGGAAGATGAGGTGTTGCCGGCGGTGGGGCACAATGGAGATGAGAACGGCAGTGAGAACAGGGCAGTGGAGGTGGGGCACCGTGGGATCGCCGGCGGTGATAACTCAAAATTTTCGAAGAGAGAAATGGGGAGGGAGAGAACCAGATCGGGGGGATTTATTAAACACTTTTAGCGACGGAATGAATCCGTCGCTAAAAATCCGTCGATGAAGGTCGCACTTTTACCAACGGACGTTTTAGCGACGGAGTTATGCCATCGCTAAAAGTGTTTTATTAAACCCTTGGAAATAAAAAAATTCTAAAGAAGTTTTAGCGACGGAACCTTCGTCGCTAAAAGACCGTCGGCAAAATTCCGTCGCTAAAAACTTTTTGCGACGTCTGATTCCGACGCTAATAGTATTTAACGACGGACGTTTTACCGGCGATACTTTCCGTCGGTGAAAGATGATTTAGCGACGGAATAACTTCCGTCGCTGAAAATCCGTCGCAAAAGGCCTTTTTTCTTGTAGTGTAATTACACGCGAGGACACAAAGTTTCAAAATGTAACATACGTGACCAAAAACGTTAAAAAAAGTAACACTTTTATCCAACCGTCAGTATTCCGTCCAAAAAGTATAATTTTCGTTATTACATATTTTAAAAATGGCAATACTACCCCTGTACAGTATATCGTGAATAATTTGATATCCTAATTTTCTCTCTCCACAATTTAAACCCTAAATCTGAAGTCACCGCCGGCAGCCTCCCTCCGCCGCCAGCAGCCCCCCTCGCCCCACCATCCTACAGAACCACCCCACCATGCCGGCAAGCCCCTTGGCTAACCCAAGCTGCCGAGACGCCTCCGGCAAGCGCCTTGACAAACCCACGCCGCCGGGAAGGAGACAGATCTGGATGGGAAGGAGACAGATCTGGCCATTGCAACGACGGCGATCGCACCGGTGGGCGCGATGGTGCAAGCCCATCATGGTGGTGATGGCGCTGCCTTGCTGGTGGTCACGGTGGCGCGCATCTCGACGGAGGAGGCTGATGTCGCGACGTAGCTCGGTGATGCTTGCGATCTCGGACGGCGCGGAGTACGGAGGTAGGTCGCGGCGGTGATGGTGGCGACCGGTATGGCGACAGGCAGATCGGGAGTACGACCGCGATCTTGCAACACCGGTGCCTCGCCGGAGGGCCTGCTACTGCGCTGACGGGGAAGGGGAAGGCAGACGGCGTGGGGCGGGGGCAGGGTATGGGGGGCTGTGGGTGCTGGGTATGGGGAGAGAAAGAGGCAGATGCGTGGGGGTGGGGTGGGGGCGCGGGGCGGTGGGGGTGGGTGCTGGGTGTGGGGAGAGGAAGAGGCAGACGCGTGGGTGGGGTGGGGGCGCGGGGGGTGGGGGTGGGTGTGGGGAGAGGAAGAAGAATAAACAGTAAATTAAGTGAGTAATTGATTTTAAAGTCAGGGGCAATCAAGTCTTTTTGTCAAAACCGTTAAGTATTTTTGTATTCCGTTTGTCAATGGACATAAGTTTTACATTTTGAAACTTTGTGTCCTCGCGTGTAATTACCCCCAAATCTCAGGGACATGGGTGTAATTAGCCCAAACTAAAACATGTTATACACCCATGTTGCAAGGTATTTATCGACCAACAACAGGTCAAACACAAAGAAGACTCTAGTACAAAAAATGGACGCCTGAGTTTGGGTTAGAAAGAAAACGGCGCATAAAGCAGTGAGTTAACACATAATTCAATTCACAACATTGAATTACGCAAACTAAAGAAAATAAAAAGGAACGATAGAACATGAATATAATTCCTATTTTGCAACGATATCACCACTAATAGATAATTATGAAGAAGTTATTGTTAACAAATTCTTTTCCAATGTTCGGATGCCAGTCGTTACCATCGTTCAATGCTAATAGAGACAACATGTGGTATATGTAACTTTGACAAATTAGATTGAACAAGAACAATGACAATTTAGATTTGAAGAGTGAACCCTCACAATACAAATGATTGATTGGCTCCAACAAAGATCTTTACCCCTAATTGCACAATTAATGCAGAAGTCTTGCTCTCTCAACCAATTTGTATCAAAAGTCCAAATAAATAGACATACCCAAAAGTTTTAGGGATCTAACAATCACAAAACACTTATAGGGTTCTTACTACAGCCCTGAATTTCAAGACCATGACCAAAATTACAAGAGATCACTTCCTAGAGATTGTTTGGATACTCCTGAAAAAAGTCTGTTGTTCTTTCAGAGAAAACCAATATATTGTACATAAAGTATTAGAAACCTAAAAATATCTAATTATATTCCTATAACTATTATAATTATAAAAATAGCCATTACGTCCAATTTTTTTAAAACTTTTTTCTATGGGTCAAGCCAAAGTCCAAATTTTAAGTGAGTCATCAAATGCCCAAGAATAACCCACTATTGAAAAATTAAAATCTAAAATTTTTTAAGGCCCATGCACTAAGAGAAAAAATTGCAAACACGTCCTTAATCACCAAAGTAATTTGTATCAAAAGTCCAAATAAATAGACATACCCAAAAGTTTTAGGGATCTAACAATCACAAAACACTTATAGTGTTCTTACTACATCCCTGAATTTCAAGACCATGACCAAAATTAGAAGAGATCACTTCCTAGAGATTGTTTGGATACTCCTGAAAAAATTCTGTTGTTCTTTCATAGAAAACCAATATATTGTACATACAGTATTAGAAACTTAAAAATATATAATTATATTCCTACAACTATTATAATTATAAAAATAGCCATTATGTCCAATTTTTTTAAAACTTTTTTCTATGGGGTCAAGCCAAAGCCCAAATTTTAAGTGAGTCATCAAATGCCCAAGAATAACCCACTATTGAAAAATTAAAATCTAAAATTTTTTAAGGCCCATGCACTAAGAGAAAAAATTGCAAACACGTCCTTAATCACCAAAGTAATTTGTATCAAAAGTCCAAATAAATAGACATACCCAAAAGTTTTAGGGATCTAACAATCACAAAACACTTATAGGGTTCTTACTACATCCCTGAATTTCAAGACCATGACCAAAATTAGAAGAGATCACTTCCTAGAGATTGTTTGGATACTCCTGAAAAAAGTCTGTTGTTCTTTCATAGAAAACCAATATATTGTACATACAGTATTAGAAACTTAAAAATATATAATTATATTCCTATAACTATTATAATTATAAAAATAGCCATTACATCCAATTTTTTTAAAACTTTTTTCTATGGGTCAAGCCAAAGCCCAAATTTTAAGTGAGTCATCAAATGCCCAAGAATAACCCACTATTGAAAAATTAAAATCTAAAATTTTTTAAGGCCCATGCACTAAGAGAAAAAATTGCAAACACGTCCTTAATCACCAAAGTAATTTTTTTGTTCTTTATTTTATTCCAAATTTAACGCACTTATTTTATTCGAGATATACAGTGGGTGTGAGTGGGGAGACACTTTCCGTTGTCGTCCAGCTATGTCGTTGCTGGCAGGTCAATTTTAGAGAGAGAGAAATTCGGGTGCTTTTTTGAACTTCATACCAGATAATGTCTGTCTCTTTCGGTTACAACCGTTAGATGTGTTTTTTTTTAGTTGGTTGGCGATGTGACAAAACAAGGACATCTATTCTGATCGAATGACTATAATTATGGTTAAAACATGTTTAGTGTTTCGGGTCTTTCTTTTATATGCTACTCGTCTCACAAAAATTTGATCAATATTGACATGTACAAAGTTTAAGGAAAGGGTTCGACTAAGTTGATTTTCTAAAGATGATCTCGCTTATAAGAACTACTTTATCATTAAGGAGTGAGTTTCAATTATTGTTCATAAAGTAGCTAAAAGGGCAGAGTTGGAAGAATAAGAAAAAGTGCATGTCAAAATAGAAAAGTGAACAATTTTTTTAAGACAAGCAAAATATATAAAAATGATTAATTTTTGTACGACAGATGAAGTATCATTTAGATCCGGAGAAACTCCAATTCTCGGAATATTAGAAGTGAAATACACACGATATGGATTTGTTAAAAGAGGTCTAAGGGAAGAAAATCATGGGGGGGAAAACAAAAGAAGGTGGATGCACGTGAAAAAAAAATAATTGCAAAAGATGGTGGTGGATGTCAAATCAAAAGGTTGAAAGAAAGCAGCTTCAGAAGTAAATCAAGTGCATATGAATGACATCCCAATTGACAAGATTTATTATGGGCTATCTAACCACCTTAGCTTTCTTTCTTTCTTTCTTATGTCTATTCAATCCTCTTTCTTGTGTAAGCGGATAACATGTGTCCATATTGCAGCGAAAACTACCCTTCTGAAGCATAAATAGAATAAGATTGTCCAGTCTATAGCAGTCTCGTGTTTTGTGATTATATTTGGTGAATTATTTTGGTAATAGGGAGAAAGAAAGCGAGATTTATTGGGGTCTCGATCGTAAAATATATACTACACAACTGAAACGTTAGATTAATGTCTTAAAATTCTACCTCAAGTTAATAAATACTTCAACTTTGCTGTTTTGAATATTTTACCACTCATTAAATTTTATATTTCTATAATACATGCTAAATCAGTGTCTTAAGTTCAACCTAAATATAATAGATACTTCATTACTGAGTGAAATTATCATTATTTTTCACGAAAGATAATACTTAATAGAGTGATGGAGATTCACCAAAGATAACGACAACAAATACGAAATGCAAGTGATTGAAGTAGAATGCAATTTTCGTTGCTATTTCGCTAAGTAAAGTTCTTTCGGTGAACAACCGCCTAGAAGGTTTTTAATCGCAAAATGATAGGTATCCCAACTTTATTCAAAAAGTCATTTTAAGATTCAACTTTTAAGATCAAGGTTGCAATTCATACAACTAGTCTTTGAGAAAAAAAAAAAAGAAGGTAAATTTGACGCTTTCAAATTATCTTAAGGAGAAATTTTGACTTTGATTCACTAAATCTGAAAACTTGAATAAAGAGGAAACATAATTATATAGTTGGCTCACTTGAACCCACCAAAATGAATTTAATCATTATTTCTCTATATCCTCAGTCTGCTTGGAGAAACTTTTGGTTCTCTATATTGCCTTTTTGCCATAAAACATGGAACAAGTTGAGTGGCATTAATGTAGCTACTCAATTGAACATTACTGGAGTGGGGGTCCAGATTTGGATTGAATACGGCCACATTCAACAGTTTATTTTAACCATATAGCGTCCCATTTTTTGTTTACAACATAAATGGAGATAATTATGACGTTATTTGGAACAAGATTTGTTCTATAAGCTCGTAGGGAGACACGAATAGAAGTCTTGTGGATGAATCATGACCGCATGATCAGAGTGCGATTAACGGCTCTTTGATTACTGTACCATCAATGCAGTAGAGTATCATTCTTGGCCAGTTCGCTGCTTGATGGACGGTCTCACAAGTAAATGGTGTACAAATTCTATGTTTTGCATGTGATGTCTTGGACTCTCTTACGTCGCTCACAAACCCATAAACTTCTATATTTGACGGAACTCTTTAATCCTTAGTACATGAAGCGGATGGCCGGTCCTAACAGTAATGAGCAAAATCATCCCTTGACGCCAGTGTGTAGTCCATTCGAAAGGCTTCACCTCTTTTCTATTAAAATAATCAACTTGACTTTTTTGGACCAAACACTTGGAAAATCACCGTCAAGTTTGCCGGAAGGCTTATAGTACAATGATTATAAAGATGCGTTTAAAGAGATTGGGTAGATTTAAGAAATTAGGGTGTTTTTTCTTAGAATAATAGATAGAATTTTTTCTCTAATGAATACATGTTTAAAATTTAATTACTAATTTATTTTTTTTTAAAACTTATTTACCCGCATACCACACTTTTAAAAATCGATGTTTGAAACCACGATTTCAAGGTAGAAATCGCTGTTTTAAAATTGAAATAAAGTAGAAATCGCTTTTAAAATCGTAGTTTAAACAACGATTTTCAAAAGTGTGGTATGCAGGTAAATAAGTTTCAAAATAGCGTATATTGATAATTAAGTTTTAAATATGTATTAATTAGGAAAAAAAACTCATAATAGATGCCACAGTGATAGTTTTCTATGCTTTACGGCAAACATACAACAATTCTTCACATTCCAAACTAGCAAATGCCGAAAACTTCAATAGAAAGGTTGGAGTTCCAACTTCCAACAGAGCCGATCTGATGCCTGAGCAAGAAAAAAACACCCTCTTCCCTACCTATCTCTGCCACCTCCACCGGGTTTCTCTAGTGTGTGGTGGCGTGGTAGCCTTAGCGCGTGGCCTTGCTTTTGAGTCTCTCTCTTTTGTCTGGGATGTGGTGGTGATTTTGGTTGCTAGGGAAGGGTGGATCTGTCGGGTGGCAGTGGCTCTTCTTGGTGGTTGTCGATGGGCATTGGATGAAGTGAGGGGTTTCCCCGTTGGATTTTGAGTGGGAATGGCCATAAGTCAGCAGATCTGGTGGTGATGGGTGGTGGGTCAGTGGTTGGTAATTCATTTATCGGTTGTATCGGGCGTGGTGGTGCCGGTGGTTGGTGTTTTGTTTAGGGAGTCTGGTACAAGGGCTTCTCTGTTAGGGTTCCCCCCTCGCCCCTAGTGGTTCTCCCTCCCCCTTATGTCAGAAAGGTCTCGGGTGGCTAGTGCTGGCTTGTGTTGTTGCATCGGTGTAGGGTTTTTTATTCTGGATGGTTGGGGTTGTGAGGTGGATGGTTGGTGGTGTTCGGGATTGCTTGTGGTGATGGTGGGTTGTGAGGTTCACAGTGGCTCAATTTTGGGGACGATTAACGGCAGGGATAGGTGATGAGAGGTGCCGATGGGACTGGTGCTGAGAGGCAGCCTGACAGCGATGGTGGAGGAGACGTCGAGAGCTGTCGGATTCCTGCCGGTGGCGCTGCTCTGGTGGCTTGCCTCGGGACACATGTCATGGTGTTGGACATGTGCTGATGGGCTGCCAGGGGGTGGTGCACAGGTGTTCATGTAGAGGCTGCCCTTCTTGCCTTTGTGTGACAGGTGGCAGATTTTTAATTTTGGTTATGTTTATCCTATTATCAAAAAAAAATAAGAAGGAACTTAGTGGCTGCCGGCGTGTGGGCGTTATTTTTACCGTTGCTTTATTGTTATGTTTGTTACTTTGTTGTCTTGTTTGTTTTTTAATTTTTTTATTGTTATACTTATCGGATGGTGCTGATATCCGTGTATGACGCTGTATATATTTGTCATTATTGTTACCTTTATAAGTAATGTGTACTTCAACTGTTCTGTAGTATTTTCTATATGTATACATTTCTATTATTCTCAAAAAATATATATATATATTCTAACAGAGCCGGTAATAAATTGTTGTGAATTTGACCATACCAAAATATCAAAGGAAAGTCCACTGCTTGGCCCCTGCACCCCCGGTCAAGATGTGACAAACTAACTAAACTGCAACACTTCAAAGGAAAATAAGACACTTAGAGCAAATTTGGCTTTTGTTATATGACTCATGAGTATTCAATAACAAAAAAAGTTATTTGGTCAATTAGTTCTCTATTGAAATTCTTTTAATCCAACCAATCAATTGTTTCCATATCTTTTATCTCTAAAAATATATCAAGGTCAATTCAGAATCTTTAGCAACACTTGAAGAGGTGCAAAAAAGTGTTAAATATTAACGGCTTTGATGAGACTCAAATCTTATATTGAAAGTCATCATTTCCAATGCCGTTAATGCCACCACCTTCCCCTCCTATCTTTTGGCCATTTTTTTCCCCTTCTATATTTTACCACTTTTAACATGCACTTAGGAAAGTTCAAGAACCGCTTCTTTGACCATTAAAGCTAACCCTGCTGTTTGTGCTCAAAGTATTTATTAGAGTATTAAATTTGATTTTTGGTAACAGAAAAAGCAAACAAACCCTTCTCCTTACACACAACTGGACAGCCGAAAATTCAACAGTCACAATAATCCCCGAGTACTTACGTTTCCATTTTAACTTTCAAACATCTTTGGGAGACTTCATGAAATTCAATGAAGAAGAACACATTTTTTTTTTTGAATGCCCATGGCAATCGTGGACACTTGTCTTGAAATTGGGCCAATGCCTAGGCTAGTTCAGTTGGTAATGTACATGGTAGAAGACAACAGGACTACAATCCCTGTCCGCATGAACAAAGCAAAACTAAGTTTATCAGAATTGTTGACTTTCTACTACTCCCTTGGCTGGAATTATTATGAAAATACCTAATGATAGTAGTGAAGTTAGTATTATTTGACATGCTAAGCGAGGGCAAAACCATGTGTACATGGTACCCAAAAAGCTTAAGATGGCCTTCTTGTCTTTGTGCTGTAAGGTTTATCATTAGCAGTAGACTTTACAAAGATTGTAGCTTTTAAATAAGATTGCCTAATTGTCTTCTATGGCTGTATTGGTAAACAAGGGAAACAAGAATTCTAAAGCAAAAAGGCTGAAAAGTTGCTTGACAACTTCATCTAAAGCGAAACTTAACTTTACTCTCTCATGTTTTAGTGTACTTACCAGGGCCTCATGTAGCTAGTTTCAATTCATTTATCGACTCTGACAGCACAAACAAGCAGCAAAATTCCCTTGAAACTCCATTCGGCTCTATCAAACAGGCCCCAGTTGGTTTTCTTTCCATTTCTTGTTTTCGACCCTACCAACTTTGGATACTGAAGACGTACTACACCTTTCAACTGCTTAAAGAAAAGCTACCCTAATTAAAGGGCTGGTTCATAATTATAAACCTCTCTTTGCAGTATTTACCATATCATGGCTTGTTGAGTGCGAGGAACATCATGGCGTATGATCATGTAAATATCCATTTTCTTTACAATGTAGAAATGCTTGTAATTATAACAACCGCAGATTGTATACTCATAATTGCAGCGCAAATTGTGCAAGCCACAAACAAGTTTTAGCAGCATGCTCATTGCATTTTGAGTAAGAGGACGGGAATGAATGAATGAATGAATGTAACTTTCAAATTCCCAAATTAAGTGAACTTCTTAATATTATCGCAAGAGTATCAAAATTTACGTAGGAAAATAACAATAACTTTTATCTTCCGCTTGAGAGTACATATCTATAGATGCTATTTATAATGCCAACATCCTAAATTTTGTTCGGTATGCCAAATTTTGGTGTGACACCCTAAGAGAGAAACACTTGGCAGCCGAAAAAAGCTCTAAATTTTAAAAATATTATATTATTCTAAATAAAAAAGTAACCTGTAGGGCATGTTTGGTTTTATAAGTTCTTGCTTAATTTATCAACCAAAAGTAGTTATTTGATTTATTAATGAGTGTAATACCAAATGACGCCCAAACCTAAAGCAGGAGGTTTTTGAGGGAATTTTCTGGATATGGAAGCGGATAACGCTAAATCCTAGCTTTATAATTCTAAGGGATTATCACGACATCACTTTTCGGTCAGTCTAATGTCTACTGTTTTGGCTCCGTTGGTCACTACTTTTATCATATTTTAAAAAACACAACATGTGATGCTTTTTTAATACGTGAAAAACGGATCTGTTACTTTGACACAGAGAAACCTACATATCATTTTGTAGAGATATTAAATTTAGTTAAATATCGCATGCAAAAATACGAAAAGTCCTCTAGGTTGTTTCAATAACGTTTTTGAAACACTTATTTATTGCCTGAATAAGAAGAGAGAAGAAAGTAGCAAAAACTAACATCCCTCCGCTTACAAAGAAAACAAAATATACGGGAAAAAAAAAACGAAATGCCTCTTTCAAAAAAAAAAAAAGAGAGGTGAAAGTGGTATACTTGGTGCGGAAAAATAATGATTTAGCCAACCTTCAAAGCGAATAATATTTGTGTAGAATATCGATGACAACAAATGAAGATTCAAGAATAAAATGGTTTTTCTTATTCTTTGGTATGGTATTTGGATTTTGGACTTCACGTGACAATGAAAAAGGTTCACGGAGAAGTTTGAACGTGGTTCAAAAAGAGAGAGCTGTGATGTATTGCATCTATAACCACACACACCCACACACTCGTCTGCATTCTGATCTAAAAATACGATCAGTACTATATGAAGTAGTTGCGTGCACACCTTCAGCCTCATGACACTTGAAATGATATCACCAAGGTGTACAGTTTGTTGATTGAAGTATCATATTTTAAGCAGATATTCAGGCCTGGCAGAGGAAAAAGGGAAGAGGAAAACTTCACATATATACAAGAAAAAGTTTGTATTCAAGTGGAGCAATGCACGTATATTTCTTTCCTCCACGTATATAAGCACAATACACTATATCCCCGCCAACAAGCAAAATAACATGAAATAAAGAACGAGAAGCGAACACCACAGATCGAGAAATAATATTGAAACAATTAGAAATGCTACCAAGCTGCTGAATTTATATACAAGACTGATATGATGCACACCAAAAATATTATGGGATCAGATCGTCCAACCAGATCTTTCTCCTTGAGTTCGGAGAGGAGAAACAATATATACTCCATAAGATCACCTTACACAGCCCCTTGTTAAAACCTCCAAAATTGACATAGTCAAGTATCCAAACAAACCCAAAATACCTGTTCATTCCTCTATACATAAGCAGGACTAAACAATAAACAAAAGCTATAGAGTGAAGACCCAGGTCACCTTTTGTTCAAGCAATTAAAGTTGACATTTCTTATCCTTCATGGTAATCTCCAGCTTTGTAGGCCAATGTCATTGTGTTTTCTGGAAGGACCTGAGGCCGGTATCGGTATTCGTCTAGGCAAGAAGCCAAAAAAGTGACCTGAATTATGAGACTTCGGGTTGAACTTGAACACATTTGTGCTTCTTGAGCCATGAGACTGATCAACAATGAAAATGAACACCAAAACTAACCAAAGAAGTAGAAGTAGAGGTCTTCTGCAACTATTCATTTTGCCAAGAGCTAAGGCGTGAGAGAGATGTAAACTGCTTGGTTCATTTGGTGGGTTGTTTTTTATGAGGAAAAAGGCTAGGAGAGCTGGAAACAAGGGCAATTGAATGCATTCTTGTGTGTATTGGCTTGAGGCTTTTTGGGGCTTGTGAGAGAGAGAGAGAGAGAGAGAGAGAGAGAGAGAGATGAGATGCTTCTAAAAGTAGTCGTAATGTTAGGAGCAGAAAGTAGAGAAGTTTGGAAAAGTCCTTTTCGAAAAGGGTCTGTAAGAGGGGTTGGAGGCTTAGAATGAGAAAAGAAAGGGTGGAAATGCACAACGCAGGGTGTTTCTCTTTTGTCAAATGCCAAGAAAAGAAAGGAAAGTAAAAGTGGGGATGGGAAGGGAAGGGAAAAAGGTGAGAAGGAAAAGGTAAGAGGAGGAGGGTAGGGTTCCGTCATCTTATAGCTAGGTTAGGTGAGTGTTTGGACCTACTACTTCATATTCATTGGCCAACCTTATTGTATCTGTACTGTTATTTTAGACCCCGCATAACAGGAAAACTTGTCCCCCTTGAACAGTTCTGTTTTGTAGGGTTGGATGTGATGCTCATTCTCTCTTTCTATATGTATTTCGACACATCTGTATCCATCTGTCTTGTGAACTGAGCAATGGTAGCTATTTGCACAGTAAGAGGGTGATGGAGATGATGGTCAAGGAAGCAGTACGTACAGATTGTATAGGGGAAAAGGACGAGATTTGTTCACTTACTTTTCGTGCATATTGACGGAGCAGTCCCTTAAATTGAGGAATGGGTTCCATTGGGGGCTGGGGTATGAGGGAAGGTCGTGTGGGGATGAGAGGGAAAGGTGGGGAGAGAGCCTAATTTTTCATGGTAATGTCCATTGTCCAGTGGCCCACATTCTGTGTGAAGAGATGTGGAGATCTTCCAACACGATGGCTAAGATAGCAAGACACATGTTGTATAATTTTGAAGGTAAGAGATCGATCAATGGTTGCTACAATTGGCTTTTATCAGCCTTCAATTTGGGAATAGAATGGTATGTTACCATAAATTGTGTGTCCTCTTCGTGGATTGTGTGACATTTTGAGCTCGAAGGACCTTTTTGCGTTAGATGTTAAATTGTTGACTTTAACTCATACTACATTCACTATATTATAAAAATGTATTTGCTTCTGTCATATATATAAAACGTTCATTTTTGCACCTTACATGTTTGTTGACAACTTGTACCGTGGCTAACAGATAGCGTGACAACATATGGTGTAAAAATAAACTTTCTCCACATTTGTTTTTAGATGTCATAAGATTTTAATTCTACCTTCTCTTTTTAAATATCTCATATAGAAATTATATATTATGATATTTTTATATCTAACTGCCGTGACTGAATCGGATAGTATAGATTAAGCAGATCATGATTAAAATTGAAACAAAATGTTTAACGAATATGTTTATTAAGCTGAATTGATCTTTAAGCATAGCAAAATTTATCAATCGAATTAAAATATGACTTAACCATGGTATAACTAATTTTACTTCGATACTGGAAGCAATACATCATGATGGCTTAATACAAAGGTAACATTCACCTTTTTTTTTTCCTTTGATAAATGAGATTAATATTGTGTTAGTACGCAAAAGAGTTTGGTTGACCGTCCAACTTAAGGGCTCAAAGGTACGGAGCACATCCAATCAATGGGGCCGGCGTAGAAGATATGTTGTTGCATTTAAATGATCTTCCAACGGACTTCATTAATAATAATACCAAAAGAAATACGGTATTCGTTCGAGTGCGTGTTCGTGTGTGTGTGTGTGTGTCAGCAAAGTCTTTGAGTTGGATCCCAACTCTATCTGCCTTGTCTGAACCCCACTGTCATTATATATTAATTAATGTACAAGAAAATTCGTCACCTGCTTTTGCTATATGGTATGTTTCCCGGTGGATCAGAGAAAGTATTATATTTGTTGCTACTATAATGTTGTTCGGGAACTACAGCCAGGAAATGGACCTGCAAAATAGAACACGAAATGATCATCGAGAATTTTATGGTGGAGGATGCTCCGATGCTAAAGTCAGAATGTCGCAATTAGGGTAGAGCTCTGAATAACAGAAAATGCACTGAGTGCTTGTGTGTGAACTTCCCTGTGTACCTAAGGCTTTTCTCCTGATATAGACTCCTCCCAGACTCCTCTCTTATTCAGGACTCTTCGCCAATAGGTTTTCAACGTATTAGAACTATGTTAGGACTCTTCTTCCAGTAGTAGAGTCCTACAAGGCCTCTACCACCTCCTCCATAGCCTAGCCTGGCCTGATACAAGCCCCAAAGTCGATTCGGGGTCGACCATGCTACGTGTCACCATTTAGTTGAGTGAACATATTTAGCTATATTATAATGCCCCCTACTTTTGACGGTTCTTCCAAGAGAACATCCAGAAGCATATGGTGTAAAGGCCAACCAAAGGCAATCCAGTTACGAATTTTCTCCGTCCGTTACTCAGAGGGGATCCTCGGGATGTCATACTTGAACAAGTGTGCTCGGGAAATCTGGCCGGGAAGTCTGGTCGGGAGGTCTGGTCGGGAGGCCTGCTCGGGAGGTCTGGTCGGGAGACCTGCTCGGATATCTTGCTTGGGAGCTCTTTCCGAGAAGTCTGGTCGGGAGGTCTGGTGGAGGCCTGCTCGGGAGGTCTGGTCGGGAGGCCTGGTCGGGAGACCTGCTCGAATATCCTGCTCGGGCATAGACCATTCGTGCCTGGGCAACAGGATGGCTCTGCTCGGGCACTTTGCTCTGGCTTTAACCATATGTGCTTGGGCAATGTGCTCGGGCACTGTGCTCGGGCATTGATAATTCGTGCTTGGGCACTGGGGTGGTTCTGCTCGAGTAATCTGCTCGGGCATTGACCATTTGTGCTTGGGCACTCTGCTCGGGGATTGATCATTTGTGCTTGGGCACTAGGAAGGTTCTGCTCGGGCAGTCTGTTCAGGAACTCTGCTCGGGCATGGATCATTCGTGCTTGGGCATTAGGGTGGTTCTGCTCGGGCATTGACCATTTGTGCTTGAGCACTAGGAAGGTTTTGCTCGGGCAGTCTGTTGGGGAACTCTGCTTTAGCATGGATCATTCGTGCTCGGGCACTAGGGTGGTTCTGCTCCGGCAATCTGCTCGGGCATTGACCATATGTGCTTGGGCACTAGGATGGTTCTGCTCAGGCAGTCTGTTCGGGAACTCTGCTTGGGCAGTCTGTTCGGGAACTCTGCTCGGGCATTGATCATTTGTGCTTGGGCACTAGGAAGGTTCTGCTCGGGCTGTCTGTTCGGGAACTCTGCTCGAGCAATCTGTTCGGGAGATGGTCCAATTGTTATCTTGCCACGTGTTAGGGAAGCATGCAGGTGTAACGGTCCTTTAGCCGCCAAAACTAAGGCGGTTACCTTTTGAATTTCAAAATTTAATGCTCCGAGAATCGGGCAAGACATGTGTCTTAAATGTTATCACCTTTGTAGGGGCAGTTATTTCACCTCCCTTCTATATATTTGGGCTCCTCTCTTCATTTGCTCCCTGCTACTCACTCTCACTCTGTTCGGCTCAACTCTAATAAGTAAGTTCTTCTTCTTTTCTTCTTGCTCGGCACATATCTATTTCCTTTCGTAGCTCTAAATATCGTAGATTCTATTTAGAACATGTCCTCAACACCTTCGAGTAGTTCTTCGTCACCATCGACTAGTTCAACTGAAAATGATTTAGAGAGTGGCTCAGAAAGTAGATCTTCACAAGTAGGCACTTCAACCCTTAGGAGTCAAGTAGGAACCTCTACTCCTCTAGCCAGCACTTCGTTTCCCCGTAGAGATGCTCTTGGGGAAATCAAGGATGAAGCTGAGGAAAAATTTGATGAAGATACTTGGTTCTTTGAGGATGAGAAGAGGAACAAGATGACCAAAGAAAGCATTGTGGAGCTTTTGAAAGAATATCCCTTGCCTCCTCCCTTCTCTACTCGGTTCCTGCACTCCAAGAGCCTGCCAACTATGGTACAGACTTAGAAACAAATGTATACGAAGGTCAGATAAGATCTGGCTACAAAGTTCCAACGCACCCCTTTGTTGTCGCCTTTTTCAACCACTACAAAATGGCACCAGGTCAACTTGTACCCAATGGGTGGAGGAAACTCGTTGGCTTGATCTACCTTGTACAAACTTCGGGGTATCCAGTGACGGTCCATGACTTTATGAGGCTATTCCTTGAAGTGTGCTTTATAAAGAAGCCAGCAGTGTCGGTTGGTATTATATTCACAACCGGGTCAGAGTGATAAAGGGGGGACCTAAGTCCAACAAAGGTTGGCACTCCCGTTACTTCTTCATCCAGCGGCCGAGCGGCAAATGGGAGTTCCCAAGAAGGTAGAACGGTTTCTATACAGATTATGAAAGAAAGGCTTCTTGGCTCCCAACGCTACCATGAAAAAATTGATTGATCACATAAAGATGAGGGGTAGTCTTAATATTGACGAGCCCATTACAGATCAGGAGATGCGGCATGCGGGACTCATTCCTCCTACCCCCACTATCCCTGTTCCTCCAACTTCTATCGTAGAGTCTCGAGTTGTTTTGGGGTATACAACTCAAGTACTGGCGATAGGAGCGTCGTCTTCTAGGACTCCAAGTCTAGGTAAAGTCTTAAGCCATGTTTATATATTCCATTCCCTTCTAATTGTGAACATGTTACCTAACTCTGTTCCTTTTACAAAAATGACTGGCAAAGGAGAAGGTGCAAAAGGTCCCTTTTTAGGTCTGCTGGAAAAGGCTTCCAAGGGAAAGAAGAAGGAAGGTGCATGGGAAGGTTCTTCCCCCACGGTAAAAAAGCGCCGCGCGCTAACTCCTCCAGTGCCTCCGCTCGTGGTTGAGGATCTTCCTATCGACAAGGATCCAATTTTTCATCCCAGATGGACCATTAAGAGAGGCGATTCAGGAATGCCGAGCTTGCATGTCTCTGCTCAGCACCTTGCTCACGGGGTGTTGCCTAGCGACAAACTCATCTTGGAAAACCAGCCTCATGAAGCCTTTGCTATGGCGCACGTCCAGGCTGCTTACAACGTAATTTGAATTACTTCATTCTCTTTGGGCTTTCAATTAAACTCTTTCGGTTCTTCTACCATATAATCGTCTTCATCTCTCTTCTCTTTTCAGGCATACTGCTACATCAGCCAGATGCAGGACAGGTTCGCGATGGCGATGGACGTGGCTCGCAACGCTGAGACTGACAAGAAAGCAGCCAAAGGCAAGGCTGACAAACTTGATAAGGAGGTCAAAAACCTAAAGACAGAGAATGCTAATCTGCTTACCAAGCTTGGTCGCCTGGAAAAAAGATGCGAGAAGCTAAGGCATGAGAAAGCCGAGATCGAGAACAAGGCCATTTAGGCATTCCTTAATGGTACCGCTGGGGAAGCATGGCTCCGGAAGCGGACAGAAGATGGACTTTCTATCTTCTAGGAGGGCTTTCAGAAAGCCAAGGAATTGATGATGGCCAAGTATCCTAGCCTTTTCTTGGATGATATCGTGGTGCCCACCTTTGAGTCACCATCGGGGGAAACGGCTGCACCTCCCGAAATTGGAGATGTTATTTCTCCTGGGGAGAAAAGTGTCCGATCTAGGAATGCTCCCACATCTTAGGACCATTTATATGTATTCCCCTATTTTGTAATTGCTACTTGATGTGCCCCCTGTACTCTTTTTGCCTCAGAGGCTTGCAATTTGATATGTTTTTGTTTACCCTTTGATGGGTTTTAATTTTGCAATCATGTGTTGAATCTCTTCTCATCTTGCATTGTTTTTACTTTGACGTGAACCCTTGTTGTCACCTAAAGGCTGGCAAAGAAGCCTCGCACTCACGCTTGGCTGTATTTTGAATTAACAAAACGGGGTGGGACGACGATCCCCCACTTGGTTTTGCCGTTTCTCAGGCTAGAACTAAAGCTAGACTGTGTTAGGTGAGACTTGTGTCTTACCCTATCACCTTGGGTGATATTTTTGCTTGAGCAACCTTCTTGGTTTTACTTTGACGCGAACCCTTATCGTCAGCTAAGGGCTGGAAAAGAAGCTTCGCACTCACGCTCGGCCAGATTTCGAATTAACAAAACATAGGGTGACGAACTCCCACGAGGTTTTTTCGTTTCTCGGGCTAGAACTAAAGCTAGACCGTGTTAGGTGAGACTTGTGTTTTACCCTATCACCTTGGGTGATATATTCACTGCCCCCCTGAGGGGGTGTGTTTTATGCAACTGCGTTTATGAGCTTGTGCCCTTCACATCTTGCATTGTGTTTTACTTTGGCGTGAACCCTTATCGTCAGCTAAGGGTTGGCAAAGAAGCCTCACACTCCTGCTCAGCTAGGCTTTGAATTAGCAAAGTATGGTGGGGTGACGAATTTCCACAAGACTTTGCCGTTTCACGGGTTAGAACTATAGCTAAACCGTTCTAGATAGGACTTGAGTTCTACCTTATGTACATCTCTTCTTGGGAAGAGTGTATGAGAAAAGCATTTGGGCTCTTGGGAGCCAAGTTAATCTGCAAAAAGCCATAGACGAGCACCCTGCTCGGGCTAACTGCTCGGGTGACATATTTGTACGACGCGCTCGGGCGCTTTGCTCGGATTGGCCTAGATTTAGTAGTTCTTGAGAACTTAGAAACAATAAGAAGAGATTTACTTGATCCCTGCTTGGACAAGAGTTTGCAATCATCGTAGTTATGCTTAGAAAAAGACTTCATTATTTGGGTAAAACATTGAAAGTACAATGGTGACTAATGTCGTCCTTGTTATTCACAACTGACTACCTGAATACTACTCTAAGAATTCAAAAAAGAATCCTAAGTCTTACTTCAGAATGGGCAAAGTCTCAGCCTCCCGCCCTTCAAAAAAAGAGCATCTTTCTTTGGGGCAGGGTACTACTGATAGTAGCGTCAAAGGTTTACTTTTAGGCCATCTTGGAGGTCCTCGATGATAGAAGCTTCTTTTTTTTTGGCTCGACATGATGCCATGTAGCATTGTCGGGCCACTATTTGGTCGCCTTTGACTTCCCTACTCCATGTTCCGTAGAGAACTTCATCTTCAGATGATACGTGGACACCATGGCCTTTAATTGTAAGCTGAAGGAACCCGAACAACCACAAAATCTAGCATCAACTTGGCTTGAGTTGGAGGGGTGCCGATGGCGACTGGTAACGCAATGATCCCTTCAACTGCAACAGGGTGATTAGAGAAGCCGTAGAGGGGTGTATCCATCTTGCGCAGCCGATCAGATGGGATGTTCATCTTCTGGAAGGCTTCATAAAAAAGTACCTCGGCTAAACTCCCATTATCAACTAAAATCCTTTTGATATCAAAATTACCCACTCGGAGTGTGACAACCAGCGGGTCATCATGGGGTGTTTTTATATCCCCTATCTCATCCTCTGAAAAGGAAATTGTGGGCACCAATGTCGTCTCCTGTTTCTTATTTAGGGACTGACTTGTGATGCATACTTCCCTCGTATAGGCCTTGCGACCCCGTTCAGAAGAACCTCTTGTTGCAATGCCCCCCGAGATTGTGTTGATGGTCCCCGTATTCTCTTGCCTCCCTTCTCTTCCCTCTACAATCGGAGTCGCTTCTCTTCTATCATCTCTACGTGCGACGTACTTCTTCAAGTGTCCACGCTTGATGAGGGCCTCAATTTCACGCTTAAGCAATTCACAATTGTCGGTAGTATGGCCATGCTCATTGTGGTAACGGCACCACAAATTCCTATCTCTCTTACTAGGCGCCAACCTCATCTTGTCTGGTTTTTCCAATATTTCTTTATCCTTTATCTCATGGAGAATCTGCGATGGTCTGGCAGTCAATGGCGTCAGATTCTTCATGTCAAACATCTCTTTGAGGTGCCTTTCATTCCTTCTTGAACGCTTAGAACCCCATCCACCTCTTGGACTATCTTCTCGAGCTCTCTTTTCTTGCTCTTGCCCATTGTCCTCTCGATGTCCTTTGTGGATTTCCAAGTATTCTTCGGCCTGGATGTACTTGCTGGCTTTATCCAAAAAGGTGCTCATGCTTCCAGGGGGACTCTTATTTACCACAAATGCAAACTTGGATGTAGGACGAAGCCCGCACAAAAAAGCTGTGTACTTTACTGACTCATCCAGGCTATCTATTTCTAATGTCGCCGCATTGAAGCATCCCAAATATCGTGATAAGGATTCGTTCCTTTCCTGGACCACGTTGAGGAGACTTGCTGAATTCTTCCTCCGAGTTCGGCTGCTCATAAAATGTTTCTGAAACAAGTCAGACAGTTGGGCGAAGGAATGGATGGACCTGGATCGTAGAGACTTAAACCACGCGTGTGCTGCCTTCCTCAAAGTGGTTGGGAAGGCCCGTCACATGACGACATCTGAGACCTGGAGGAGTAGCATATTTGTTTGAAACTAGTAGACATGCTCTCCAGGGTCTCCGCTCCCATCATATAAATCGCATTGTGGCATTCAAAAATTAGGAGGAAGTTTTCCCTTCTCAATTGTTTTGGAGAGGGGGTATCCAGAATCTTCCCTTGGGGGAGTGAATTCCTCCGGGCGGGGCCCGGAGATGGTTTTGTGAGAAGTTCGCTCTTGGGGATGCACTTTTTGTGTGAAGGCATGAATTCGTCCTTGGGGACAATGCCTTTGGTCAGCGCAGCGTCGATCTCGAATTTCGCCACCTAAAACAGGGGGTCAATTCGTGCTGTCCTCCATTGACGTCTCGCGTCAAAAACATGAGCCACTTCTGGTGACATGTTTCTCGATTTCTTGTTCTGGCTGATAGCTGGGATCAGTCTCTGATCTATGCCTTCGACCACAGCTGGACCTTGAGGTCAGTCTAAGACGAAGGTCACTGGGATCTAGATGCGTCTGGTTAGTAGAAATCGTTGGGGCTACCTCTTCAAGCTTTTTCTGTAAGGTAGTTACCACGCCCTTAAGTTCGTGGACTTCTCGGGTCAGATATGCGTTCAGAGTGTTAAACAACTTTCGGGTCAAGCGATGGCGCAAGTCTCTTCTTTTTAAAAGAGGGGTTGGGGAACGAGTTCCCTGGGAGCTGTCAGTCGTCTTCGGGGTGACCGAAGTCACATTAATCCAGTCGTCACTGGAATGTTGTTGGGATGGTGTTGGTTGCCACCCTCTTTGGTGGGAGCCGCTTCATCTTGCTCGTCGATTTTGGACGGAGCGACTGGCTGTTGGAGTGTCTGAAGATGATTTCCTCGCCATGTTCCCTGTCGGTCCCACGGATGGCGCCAAAATGTTGCTGCTAGAATGTTGATCGGGAACCACAGCCAGGAAATGGACCTGCAAAATAGAACACAAAATGACCACCGGGGATGTTCCGGTGGAGGATGCTCCGATGCTAAAGTCAAAATGTTGCTACTAGGGTAGAGCTCTGAATAGCAGAAAATGCACTGGGTGCTTATGTGTGAACTTCCCTGTGTACCTGAGGATTTTCTCCTGATATAGACTCCTCCCTTATTCAGGACTCTTCCCCGATAGGTCTTCAACGTACTAGAACTATGTTAGGACTCTTCTTCCAGTAGTAGAGTCCTACAAGGCCTCTACCACCTCCTCTAGAGCCTAGCCTGATACAGGCCCCAAAGTCGATTCGGAGTCGACCACACCACGTGTCACCATTTAGTTGAGTGGACATATTTAGCTTTATCAATATTTATAGCATTAACACTCCTACTTCCATTCCATTTTAAGGCAACTACGTAGAAAATCGTGGGCCAGAGTATTATCGAATCAACCTTTTAGCGATAGAAGTCATTTGGGGCTAGCTTTACATCTTCTTAATTTGGTCGATCGGAAGCACACATTCTATGAAGTCTAAATTTACTTCCCTCGAATTCAAATTTGTTGGCAACGTTATTTTTTTCCAAGTTATTTTTCAGTTTGGTCATCTTAAGGGTGATTGCTTCGTTTTCATTTTCTTCTCGATCTTTAAGGCCATATTTGGCACTCAGTAGAGTCTGCTGTACATAATGTAATTTTCTCAGGGAAACAAGCAAAAGCAACGAAGAAGAAGTTTTCGAAAGCTCATGGTCTAGTCTTGGTCTGAAACAATATTGATATTTAAGTGTCTTGTGTGACTTTCATTTCTTCAAATAATTAGTCCTTTCACATTCGTCTCTAATAGAAAAAAGCGCTTCTACAAGTGTTGGGAAATTTTTAAATGTAGAATAATATCATTTTCCATTGGGTAACATAAAGCAGAACTAGAACTAGAACTAGAAATTGGTTTCTTTTTTAGCTCTCAGGAGCCCATGAAGTACATTTATTGGGTTGAATGATCTATGACAATGACATGCAATTGATTATCTGTACTATACAAAAGCATGTGAGGAGTTAAATCAATAATAAGAATGCTCCTTATAGTATTCTTCAATTTAGAGTTGATTAAAAATTACTGGTGTTTTTAACTTTGATATTAAGCTTCTCTTAAAAAATTCCATTTTTTGTGTGTATTACAATTAAAGATGCTTTTGAATTTTAATAAAAAATCTCCATCAAAAACTATTAAATCCCTCTAACCATGTACGTTAAGATTAACCATACAAACTCCACCTTCTCCGTCAAATTTGGTACAAGAGCAATTAGCAAAAATTGACTTTTTGAGCCATGTAACTATGATACTCTTTTAACCCTCAGCTATGCTGCATAGTTTTTTCATAAATTTTGATCCTTTTTTCTTTATTGTACAATGATTTTTTGTACAAAAACAACTCACATAGAGCTAAGTTGCCGAATTTCACAGATAAGCAACTTGCCTCAAACTAAGTTACCACGAGCTTAAAATTGTTGAAGAGTTCTTGTTGCGTCTTGTTTGTAAGTTTCTCGGAGAGTAGTTTTATTAACATAGCTCAGTACTTAATAAATTGGACACGACATAATAATACAAAATTTGCTAGTAACAGAACTTAATCAGAAACTTAACAACACAAAGAAGATCACATCTACCTTCTTAATAAACGAACACTAGAAACATGTAGTTGACAAGCTTTAATCACATAAAGCAACGATTATATAACTATCAACCATGCTAATAAGATTCTTATCCTCACTCATTCACATATCAAAAACCTATAAGAAACCAGACAAATTTGGTAATAGCTATTGTACTAAAAAACCTACCAAAACAAATATGGCAAAAGTTATGAATTAGCTCAGAATCTGAAATATTTGTTCATACATCATAAACCTATCAGGAGGTTTTAGTGATAACAATACCAATAACTATATGCCCTTTGCAACATGTGTGACAGTAGCTAGGAAATTAGTGTAGAATATGAAATTTTTACTTAGGATCTCCTTTATTATGTCTTCATCTAATAATTATGTATTCATGATTCTTTTGACCTCCCACCCACTTTTCTGTTATATATGGAGCCTAATTTCAGTCCATATTACAATGGAGGTAGTGACCTGAAAATTGATTTTTGTGTGGGTGTCCCACATTGGTTATTGAGAGAAGGTCACAACTTAGCCCTAAGTATATAAGTAGTCTTGTCCTATATTGATTATTTAGAGAAGCTTACCAGTTAGCTCTAAATATATATAGCTGGTCATGTTTTATTTTTAGGTTAAGAGAAAAACGACAACAGAGAGTGCGAGCTAGGTTTCTGGTTGTAACATTGCTGAATAGTAAAATCGAAATCTGGTCATACTCCGAGAACGTAAGCACATTGGTGAACCTCGTAATTCTTGTGTTGTGCGTTTGGTTTTATTTTTTCTAATTTCTCATTTTTTTTGTTTTTCGATATATTGCTTCGTTTCGTAATAACTGGTACCAAAGCTTGGGTTTGATTTTTACTCACATAGGTTTGATGTTTGAGTGGGAGCAATGACCGAAGAAGGTAAAGGAAAGATCGAAAAGTTTAATGGTATGAATTTTTAGTAGTGAGAGATGCAAGTTGAAGACTACTTGTATCAGAAGGATCTGTATCTACTACTGATGGGAGAGAAACCTAAAGCTATAAACGCAAAGGAGCGGGTGATTTTGGACAGAAAGGCATTGGCTACAGTAAGGCTTAGCCTAGCATTGCAAGTAGCATTCAACGTCTCTAAAGAGAAAACTACTACTACTGGGATGCAATCGTTAGAGAAATTGTACTAAAAACCTTCTGCTTCGAATAAGGTATTTCTTATGAAGAAACTGTTAAATATAAGGATGTTTGAAAGTGATTCTGTTGCTAATTAGCTAAATGATTTTAATGGTGTTACAAATCAATTGGAATCTGCCAGCATTAATCTTGATGATAAAATTAGGGCTATGTTGTTTATGTGTTCATTGCCTGATAGTTGGAATAACTTGGTGACGACAGTGAGTAATTCTACTGTCTCTAGAACGTAACACTTAATGATGTTGTGAGTTCTGTGATGAATGAAGAAATGCGAAGAAAGATGATTGATGATGATATATCTTCTGGTACTGTTTTTCCCGTGGAATCCAGAGGTAGACAGAATAACACGCAGAATAAAAGAGGAAGAGTCCTACAAGAGGAAGATCAAAATCAAGAGGCAAGTGAAAGTCCGAAGGGAGAACCATATTGTGTTGGAATTGTAACAAGGAGGGTCATAACAAGAATAATTGTACAGAACCAAAGAAGAAAAAGGAAGCAGGGGAAAGACAAGGTGATGATGAAAGGACAAACATGGTAAGTTCAAACAAACGGACATATGACGATTTATGTCTCTCTACTGCAGTGGATGATAATTTCAAAGTGTGGTATGTAGACTCATGAACCTCGATTCATTATATACCTCATGGGGATTGTTTCTGTGGTTATGTTCATGGTGATTATTGTAAAGCCCCAAATTTTTGGAGCGTTAATATCAAATTAACAGAGTCAGAAAAAACCTTAAAATATCAAAAAGTCTCCCCAAGTGGTCATTTAGAACATCTACTAATCAATCCCAAAGATACATCAACATATGCCATAGCGGCCTAAAGCATTTAAGTGATCCCAATTACTCCGACACGGAGTTTCAAAATAAAATCTTAACAAAATCAAATTTTCTTAATTATTACATCTAAAGATACTAATACAGACTCTGAGATAAATACCGCTATCTCTCAGTCACATAGCTAGCCCTATAATCCAATCACACCTACTGATCACCTGAAAGGAAAACAATAAGGGAGTGAGCCAGATGCCCAGTAAGGTCGCTCAAAGGACCAATCAAAAGGAATACAAAAATGTCTGAGAGACGAGATTACGGAGATACAGAATTTTAGCAGAACATATATTACACTGAATTTCAAAATGCAAAAATATATATTTATACAGAAACAGACACTAGAGAGCCATTCAGATAAGGTCACACATGCCATCACTGACATGTGTAACCAGATTCAGAAAATAAGATCGCGATCTCTAACTCATCCCGCTGAGTTAGCCCACGTTCCAATCCACGTGGGTAAGTCAGAAATAGAAAAGTCACATACACGTGACATGGCTCATGAAAATTAGCAACGCACTGATTCAATAATTTATAGCGATTTAAGAAGCAATTTAGATAATGTGAACTAATGGGTGTCTTTAAAAAATTATACAATGTGTACAGTATAAACGTAATAGAGACTTACAAATAATTCAAGTACGATAACTCTAACGATTCTAGAACTCATTCAATATTAGACTTAGATTGAAGAGGATAAAATGACGGACTCAACGAAAATTAATCCATTAAAAAAAATGTAACACGAACGATCAAGAAGCTGACACAAAAAAAATAATACATATGAAACTACAATAACAAGAATATGTGGCATGTAGCATGCCACGTGGGCAAGCCTTTCACGAAAGACTACAAATTCACATTCTGGTTGCATATTTCTCCCGTGAACAAGACAAGCCAAGAATGAAAGGACAATCAAGTACATAATGCATCATCCAAAGAAAGAAGAGTAGTCCATATACCCAGTAACATATACTGAAAACAATTGAAGGAGAACTGTCATGGCACGACAGTCGAGACAGAAGCAACATTGAAAATTTTTCAACGGAGACTATAAGATGTGGCACAAAATTCAATACAGTAAGGAGGTCATGAATATTTAACCAAGACTATGTACTGACGGCATGAAATTCGAGATATCAATACACAAGAATTTTAACCGATCACCATGACAGGACCGAAATCAAGACAGGCATATACATACACAATGACGGCAGATAAATCGAAGTAGCCAGATTTAGACGAATGATTGGTTCAACGCTGATTTGAAATTCAAAAAAGGTAAACCCTTACCTCTAATTGTGCAACTCGACCCAAAACTTTGATCTTCTAAAATTGCATCAAAATCCCTCGAAGTAATGATCAAGATCTCAAGAGGCTCTTCCTAGAAATTCTCTAGAGACTTTTCTGAACTTACTTGTGTTCCCATGAGATATATATATATATATATATATATATTATACGTAACTATCAGATACCTATAAGATATATATTTATATTCCTAAAACAATTAGAATTTCCAAATACCAATTATGTCCCAAAACTCTATATATATATATATATATATATATATATATATATATATATATAAAGATCTAAATATGTGGGGTTTAACATCCTCCCCCCCTAAATCAAAATTTCCGTCCTCGGAATCAAAATGTGCCTGAGGCACCAAAAAGGTGCAGATTAGTACGTCGCATATGTTATTCAGATTCCCAGTTACCCTCCTCAATTTCATGGTTCTGCCATAAAACCCTAACTAAGGGAATGACTTTCGTCCTTAACACATGATCACGATGGTCAAGAATCTTAACCGGTTGCTCTTTGTAGGGAAGGTCCTCCTGCACTGATAAAGGCTCACACGACACAATGTGCGTCTGATCATAAACATACTTCCTCAGATTCGAAACATAGAAAACGTTATGAACCTGCGAAAGCTTTGGCGGCAATACAACTCTGTAAACCACCAGACCGATCCTCTTTAAAACCTCGAATGGCCCAACAAACCTAGGGCTAAGCTTGCCTTTCTTACCGAAACGCATCACCCCCTCACAAGGTGAAACTCTTAAAAACACGTGATCACCTGCCTCAAACTCAAGTTCGTGATGACGGTGAGATGTAAAACTGCGTTGTCTGTCCTGAGCTGCTTTAAGACGTTCCCGAGTCAAATCAACTTTTTGAGTAGTCAACTATACCAACTCTGGTCCCAACAACCGTCTCCCTCCTACCTCATCCCAACACAATGGAGTCCTGCACCTCCGTCCATATAATGCCTCAAATATCAACTCTTAAATCACAAGCTCTACTACACTATAAATGTCATCTCTACAATTCACATTTTCTCCATTCATACCATTAAACCATCACTAAAATCCAACTAAATTTATAATAGTTAACCTTAATCTTAATTTGGGAACGGGATATTACATTCTTCTCCCGTTAAAACTCATCTTCAAATTTCACAGCATTGATAATGTCCAGTGCTTCATTATGTAACTCTAGTATCAACCAAATAATATCGGTACACTGTCTAAAACTCCACATTAAAAGTCATGTCCCACGAATATTCAGACATTACAATTTTCATTCAAGTCATATCATTAGTATAGATCTATGGGACTATCGCTTATGCTTTAACGTTCGTAGAACCTCAAGGTCGATGGCCATGAAGTTTGAGACTTACTTGTCTTTCCAATGTACTTAAAACTTCAAGACCTCCTCCATTACCAAATATTTATCTATATCCTCTTGGTTTTGCAACACCAACGAAGTTGTGGCAACTCCTACTAGATACTGCTTATATTTTGACAATTATCCGAAGAAATTAAACTTGCGAGTTTCCTAGTCATCCTTGCCGTATCCACAATAAGCTAGAAATAACTTATAGTATAAACAAGACTGTATTGAGCACATCAACTTAAATATAATCAATGACTTACCTTAGATCCATATATTTGGGCACAACCTAGTTTTTAACATCGGAATAGCCCACGACTCATATCACTTTAAGATTCTGTCTAGCACACCTAACTTGAACAACAATTTCTATTGTGCCTCTATTCCATTAATGTAATACATATGTTAACATTTACTCAAAATAGTTCTAAGTGTTCAATCCAAAGAGTGTGCAAAAAGATTATAGATACACCTGAGGTCCGAAAATCATGTCTGGGTTTTCAATGAATCAGCTTGCTTGAAAGATATATCTAACTTAACCTCCACGATAATGCAACCCTATCTCCATTTATATCGTTAATTGTCGCTAAACGATAGAGTTTCACCAGACAAGCGATGGTCAATAATATTCAAGTAATTACAAATTCACCATAAACCCAATTTGAGATCTGGGGCATTACATTCCCCTCTAGTTAAAAAAAAACTTGGCCTCGAATTTCACAATACTTACAACGTACATGCACTAGGCTTTTGCTACGTAACTCCCATACAAACAGCATAATAGTGGAGCAGTGTCTAACCTCTGTACCAAAATGTATCACCAATGGATATTAAACGTCATAATTCCCACTTAAAACCTTAATGCTAAGCTCAAACTTAGAGGTCATCATTTACCCCTAACATTTGCCTAACATTTGCAGAACTTCAAAAGATTACATAACCTTCTAAAAACTTACAAAAGCTATATCTAACTATCATACTACATGTTATCCGACAACCTTAGTTAGGCTTCTCACCAACTATAATCACATTTCTCCTTAACATCTTAAGCCTGCTCCACCCATACATTAGAAGTTCTCATGACTTTATATATATAATTGTCCAAAATATTTGTCAAACACGCAAAATTGCAATTTAGCGACTTCAAATGTTTGTCTATAATATAGGATCCTGATTATTGTAGGTCCCTAAATACACCTAGAGGGGGTGAATAGGTGTTTTACAGCTTTGAGTATAAATTAAAAACTGAGATACAAAGTGATGACAAATATAACATTGATAAATTTAACACAGAGATTTATACTGGTTCGGCCCTACCAGCCTACGTCCAGTCCTCGAGCACTCCACGCAAGGGAGACCTACTCGAGCCTTTCACTAAACCAACTAGCTTCGGGTGCTAGCTCAAACCGCAGTACAATTTCCGAAACCCTTCCAAGGTTTCCAAGAGATTACAAATGAAAAGAGATTTACAAGTTGAATGTAAACAAACAAGCTCCTTCTTGAGCAAATATTACAATGAAGAATAAGATTTAAGCCTTCTTAGGTGGGAAGATCTATATCCTTTCAAGAACCAAACCAAGAAGCTCACTATGAACAATCTCAAGGATAAAAACTCACTCAATAGAGAATGAAAGATAAGATATCAAGATGAGAGAGAGTTTTTGAGATGTATTTGAGAGTATGAAAAAGATTTTCGCAAGAGAGAGAGAGACTAAATGCTCCCAAGGACCCCCTATTTATATATGTAGCAGAAGTGAACCGTTAGGAAGGAAAAGTCCAAAAAAGGATTCGACTAAAAACAAATGATTTGGCTTCGACTAAAAGTTTTTGTTTCGACTAAAACATTTAGCTTCGACTGAAAGCCTTGGCTTTGACTGAAAGTCTTGGCTTCGACTGAAAGTCATGGCTTCGACTAAAAGTCATGGCTTCGACTGAAACACTTGACTTCGACTGAAACTGATGACTTCGACTGAAATGCTTGACTTCGACTAAAACTGATGACTTCGACTGAAAGTCTTGGCTTCGACTGAAACACTTGACTTCGACTGAAACTGATGACTTCGACTAAAATGCTTGACTTCGACTAAAACACTTGACTTCGACTAAAAGATTTGGTTCTTTACTAGAATTTCTGTCAGATCTTTTAAGAAAGACTTATACTGACAAGAAAAAAAATTGACATCAGGTTCTTACATCTTCAATGTAGTCCATGGCTTTAAATCCCGAGTCCAAGTTCTGATTCAAGCTTTGTCCATGTCAAGATCTTGTCATTGTTTGATTAAGAGATAAATCCTGAAATGTTTATCTTAATAAAGTTGTCAGATTAATGTTAGAGATAATATGTCTAGAATCATCAAAATCAATAAGTCAACAATTATAACTTAGATTTTCAAAATCCAATCAGCCAAATCAATACTTAAGCTCTAAGTACTCAGGACCCAACCTTGTCATATACGCTCCAGCATTAGAACTCTTGGTTGCTATCAAAGTTCTTAAAATAAAATATTAACCCACCATATCACTGGTAACACCACGTATAGACAGAGCATCTAAATCTATAAAAACAAAACTCTCTATAAGACCACAATTAAAGAGATCTCATTCTCTTAATAATCCCTTCAGAAGAAAAATTAAAATGCAGCGGTTAAAACAATTAGACAAGCCTAATCTAATCAAATCACCCACATACGGGTAAAGTTCTAAAAAGAAAAACTTTAATGTTCAATTGTTACAAAGAACTCAGAACTTAAATGATGCTTAAATAACACGCTTAACTTCAAGCCGAAGGTGTAGCAGAGTACAAAGCAATTTCCTCATCACATAAGACATGTACTCTATAGGATCTAAACCCTCAGTTCTAACTTCAATGTTCATCACCTCCCAGCCTCATACTAGTATGTAAAATGTTTGAAATCTATACCTATAGAAAGCCACAATTGCAATTATCTCAATACTCACTTAATGACGTTTCACTGACTATTGAGGTTAACTAGTGACTAAAGTTGCCACATTATTGGCATATACTTAGCCTAATGCATTACCCATCCTATTGCCAACCTCAAATTCTTGAGTCATATATTATGTGGCCATAAACTTCTTAATCCTTCAAACACGTGATTACTCAGCACAACATCAAACTTAATCTTCTTAGTCGTATTCCATTGACTACCAAGACCATACTCGATGTGTAAGGCCTAACTAAAATTGTAATAATGCTATGTCTATAAAGTTCATTAATCTATCAAAGCACAATAACTGCAAGCATTTGCTATGCAAAAACATCATGTACCTTTGAACTGGAAATAGCATAGTCTAGTGCATTTCCATATGTTTGATTTCCTTTTCTTTACTTTTTCGTACTTACAAGGATTTGCATCAAACTTGATGCAGTGGCCAACCATCAATCAACCCACGGAAAAATCCAAGTTGAAACCATATTTTAGTTTCAAACCCTCAACTAATTCACCGTTGAAGGTCCAAACAAAGCATTAATTTAACGACACTAAACATATAAATTCAAGTGCCTTAAGCATTAACCTTGGTACCCTTTCTTTTTTATGTTATAAAATCTTAAATCCAATCAACCGCCTGCTTGTTTTGGCTTCGGAAGAAGAGAACATAATAAGGTACTTACCTTTTCAACGATGGTACACCCGTCACTTGTTAACTTTAATTTGGGAAGAATCCAATCACATGCTTTGACTCAATATTACTTCCTTCTCTCCATCTCGATCTTTCAACAAGAACCTCTTTATGTTCCCCTAAAAGATTGTCGCTAATTTAACGACATTTTCATCTCGACATTCGTTTCATGCCAAAACAAAAGAACTCATTACATTCTTCATTTTGCAAAATACTGTTTTAAAATTGTTAAAAAATAATTGCAAATGGGGATAAAGAATACCTGAGTAGTATGTTACGTACTCTTCCTTAAGACAGTATTTGCCCCCTATACTGCAATGAGTAATCGCAAATTTACCTTCCAAGTTAAAATAAGCGACCATTGGATACTACTTGCAGAATAGTAACCAAACAAAAAATATCTTATGAAAGGCAATATGGAAATTTCATTCTCAATTAAGAGAAGTCTTGACACTTATTTGTAGTGCACCAAAAGGTGTCTTTGAAGAAGTTCAATAACTTGTACTACCATTAAACCAAAAGTCACTATTAAAGGCTACAACTTTCTACTAAAAAGTGAATAGGCACAAGCTACCATTAAACCAAAAGTCACCATTAAATGTTGCAACTTTCTAGTAGAAAGTGAATAGCCACAACCTTAAAAATTGGACCCCAAGTGCCAATTATCGGAGAATTACCAACAATAAGATCATAGCATTAACATTGCCAATAAAAGAAAGGAATAACTTCGCGACGACATAAATTTCCCGATCGGAGAAAACAATCAATCAGGAATGTGATGCACAATGTAAGGTTAAATGCACCAAAACAATGTAAGGTTAATTATTATTATATATTTCAAAAGCCTTGCAGATCTACAGAAAAATGGGTTTTTAAAAGAAGAGATTTTCCTTCTTTTGGGTCTAATACAGTTTCCACGAGCTGCAATGAAACTAATAGATTCCAGAACAACGGGGCACGAGCCTGTTTTTCTGTATCGAAAATTCGAAATGGATATCAATTAACTTCACTGGACGCAATGCAACCAAAATTTCTACATACAACTAACCTCAACGTGCTAATGAAAAGAATCATTCAATGCGTCTCTCTATAATTTGGAGACGACATACATCAACAATGAAGCAAATGTGGTAAGAATTTACGGGACTGGCTGTGATGGGGCTGCCTTCAAGTGCAGTACTTTGTGCTGCCCAATAGACGAATATCTCTTCTGCATCTTCCCCTTGAGCTGCCTGATCTTAGCATCAACCCTTGCCGTAAACCCAATCTTGGTCTCTTGTCTGGCTTTGGTCCTCTCTCTTTTCCACATCCTGCGGTCTTTGACGTCCTTCTTGTAGTACTTAATTTCTTGGATGATATGGTGATCCATTGGATGGAAGCATCTTTCGAAAGATATATGTACGAAGTAAGGGATGTTACACACTACTGTTACCAGAAGTGTGCTAGCCCAAAATGATGGTGCAGGTAAAAGAGCTTCAATCAGGATTTTATAGCCATTCCCAGAGAATTCGGGTGAGAGCTGCCCAAAGCCTAAAAGAAACAGGTACCACGCCGCAATGCTGCCCCAAACAAGGATGTGTTGTATCCATGTGAAGTGGCTCATTGTAAGTGCAATCTGGCAATTAACTGCCGAAATGATACTCGTGAACATAGTCGTACCAAGCACAGACATATCCTCAGTTTGGCCTTCCTTGCGGAAGGCCTGATCGTAGAAGATGGTAACGTTCACCACGAAGATAATCAAGGAGGTATAAACGCCATTACCGATCCATCCAAATATCCGGTACCAATCAAAGAACAAGTTTTTGGATCCTTGCTGATATAGTGCTGGAAACTGTAAGCAAATCTCAGATGAAACATCTTGTTCAAAGACTCCAAGTGAGATGACAGGGAACGAAGTAAGAGCAACATTGAAAAGTACCATATACCAATCGTTGTATACTGATTGGCCAGAGAAGAAAGTGAATGCCTCAAAGTAGAAGAGAGTGAGCGCAAAAGCTATATTCTTGTAAAAGAAATAGCAAATCATCTTAGCGATTCTCTTATAGCACCACTGTCCATGGACGACCAGAAGTCTCTCGAGAAACCGAAATTGTGCAATAGAGAAGTCGCTAGCCATCACAGCCTGCATTCCTTCCACCCCACTAATGCCAACCCCAATGTCTGCTTCTTGAATCATCCCAACATCATTTGCGCCATCCCCAATTGCCAAGGTTGTTTTCTTTGTTCCTACCTTTACCAATCTCGTCACGAGCGCCTTCTGCTTAGGAGAAACGCGACAACATATAACAGACGCACAATTTACTGCCAAGGCTAAGAAATGATGCTTTAAGTCATCATCCAAAGCATAAGTTAAATTTTTCCCATCAATGATTAAGGCAAATGCAGCATGAGGGTCCTTCTCGAGCTGTATCATTCGAGATCCATTAGTGATTTGAGTCAATGTATCATTCCTGGCAGCTCCTTTATCATCTGTATTTGTTGTTATGCAAATCTGCTTCATTTCTTGTCGAAGAAGACTGCACGAAAACCCAATGTTTATTGCAGTTTCCATCTTGTCACCGGTCAAAACCCAGAGCTTGAGGCCAGCTTGAGCAAGTTTATCTATGCACTGAGGTACCCCTTCTTGTAATTTGTCCTCCACAGCTGTTGCACCAACAAGGATTAGTTCCCTTTCCATCTTATCAGATATCTGTTCAAGCATCGCGTCTCTGTCATCCCCAACTGCAGTCTTTGCTTTATGGAACTCATCATTCCAAGCAGCATACTCAGCCTCTTCGAGCTTCCTGTAAGAAAGTGCTAGTGTCCGCAATCCGGCTTCCCCATACTCATTCAGATGCCTTGTAGTTGCTTCCAAAAACATTTTTCCATTTTGTGATAACCGATCAAAGATGATCGTGTCTGCCCCTTTGCATAGGAGAAGAATATGCCCGTCCTCACCTCGAACAATGACAGACATTCGTTTTCTCTTGCTAGTGAAATCCAAAATATTGAGAAGCTTGAACTCCCTCTCAATAGGTTCTTGTGTGGAAGGATTTCTCTCGCGCACAAATATGCTTGATTGAGTTCTTTTACAGTACTCAAACCCAAATTCTCTGGCTGCAACAAGAAATGCTCCTTCATCAGGTGACTCGGATTCATAAGTATAACCCCCCGTCTCCTCATTTAACTCGGGAATTGCAGTATGACACACTGCAAGTATCCGGAAAAACAACATCAGCATATCAGCATGGGGCTCTTTCGACCAATTTCCCTTCATCAGGCGACTATCCTCAAAACTAAACCCTTTAATTGCTTTCTTCTTTTCAAAGTGTTCATCTTTAGAAGTAATAACAGTCTCCAGTTCAATATCTGAAGATGAAACGCCGCGTCTATGAACATTTCTGTTAGTGCTTGGAAACTCGGGATCCTGGGCCTCAAGGTCCATGGCAGCCATCTTCTTTGCTGCGGCTATTTCAACTTCGCTGTCACGTGTGCCATATGCAGTTCCAGCAATCGAACACTTGAGAAAGTCCATCTGATTTGCTGTCAACGTGCCCGTTTTATCAGACAGAATTGTGTCAACCTGGCCTAACTCCTCGTTCAGATTTGAAGTTCTGGCATGAGCATGAATCCCCGTCTCTTCATCAAACATGTGCATGTCCTGATTAATAAAAGATGCTTGCAGGACCTTTACAATCTCAATTGACACATAGAGTGAAATAGGTATCAAATACCCATAAAGTATAAGAGCAGTGACCAGATGATAGATGGCTGACATGTAGGGCCTCGTTGAATCATATAACTTTGGCGTTGTCACTTCTGGTTGATTCAAGTACCATGACTCAGGCATTGAGAACATTATTTTCGCGCCAAACCCAAGTGAGCTAATGGATGCAACCAAAATGAGGAGGATAAAGAGGAAGTAGATCACTTTGTCCATCTGTTTCTCAACCCTGCTTCTCTTTGAGGGAGATTTGGTAGAATTCTGCATCACTTTGGTATCATGACCAGTGAAAATAACCGCTCCATAAACATAAGCAGTGTTCCTCAGCTTGGAATCACGGAGGAGAATCTGGCTATTATCAAGGGGGAAAACTTTACCTGTATATTCAAGGTTGCCCACGAAGGTATAAAGGTTAGGATTAGGATCCTCACATCTGATCGTGGCTGTCATGAAATCCTGAAAAGAGTCATCATTTTCCAATGGTAATGTAACCTCCAATGCTCTCTTAACCTTCAAATTCGTCTCCCCGTCCAAGTTCATTGTCTCAACATAACAAATCCCATCCTCATAATCGGATGACAAAAGGAGCAAATCCGCAGGAAAGAACCGATCCTTTTCGACCTTCACAATATCCCCAACCCGAATCTTCATCCACGGCTTATGACCAAACAGACCATCCCCTCTATGAACCGTAGCTTTCCGAAGATTCACCTTCATATCCTGGATAAACCTCCGCCAATCTTCCATCGCTTCCTTCGTTATGCTAAGCCCGACAACGAAGACGAGTGGAGCAATCACGCTGAAAGCGTCAAAAGGCGCAAATGGCGTGACTGACAAGCAGGCTGCCAAGAGGAAATAGATGTTTGCAACGCGCCTGAACTGCTCGTAGATGGCCTTGGGGAGGAAGGTGAGGATGTTGTACTTTGTCGTCGTCGTGTAATTCGAGCAGTACTTGAGAGGCTTCTTTTTCGTGTGGAGACGAGGCTGGTTGCAGTACACGATACGGGAATATCCTGGACCTTGGAATCCATAGTTGCGCGGCCCCTGATCCGTGTATGGGGGTCGCGACCTGTTACTGCATGCGAACGTGTACAGGCTACTCCTTCGTAGCTTCGCCCTTATTCTGCCGCGCACCATTTTCTTCTGTGATCGATCAGGCTTCAGCTCTCAATATTGAAATGAGAGAGACGGTTTTGGAGACGATTGCTAGTCTCTCTCTTCAATATATATGAGCCGAAGTATTGTGCTGCTATCCCATTGATCATGCATACTTGTGACAACAAAACCTGGACATTGTACTAGATTTACAACATTAATTCCTGTTTACTAGAAACTGACATGAACATTGGGATAAAAAGAATCTACAGGATACTGGATCACAATACCTGGAATTGCAGAGATGGCAACGAGGGAGAGAGACGGGACACAGAGAGAGAGAGAGAGAGAGTGTGTGGACAATTCAAACGAGGCCTTCTCCACCCTTCCGGGCCAGAATTTTGCGGGACCGCAATGCCAAGCAAAATTAAAGCTTGACAGGCGGAGTGCATATCAACTGTAAGAAAAAAACAGAAATACAAAAACCACGCGTCTATCTTCTCACCATCTTTGTCAATCAAAATAACCGAGATCCATTTCGATCATTCTATTAAAGCATGATATATATTATTGGATTCATTCTCTAATAATATAGATTAAATAATAACTTAATACGATATTAGAGTTTAATTCTTTCCCTTTACATATGTGTCCCCTTTATTATAGTACAGTTTGTACTCTGGTTTACTTGATCTTTACGTGCAATTGGAGACGTGCAATCGGATGTTTGTACCTGAAGTGAAGTGTTAAAGCATGATGTACATAATTGGATCGATGTAACTTAACACCCTTCAAGGCCCAAACCGTCGGTCTAGATTGCCCTCCTCCGGCTTCGGAACTAACTCTATCGTCATCGACCTAGTCAGATCCGTCTTCTCATCCTTTCTTTCGCACCGCCACTCCTCTCCACTCCGCTCCACTTGCAACATCAGAGCTGCACCATCAGCCGTTCACAGCTTGTGTGGTGTACGTGTCGTCTTCAAGATTCCGCTAGTGGAATCATCTCCGATAACGGTCTCCGTCTCCGGCGACACCGTGGCTAAATCCGTCCAGTAGTTCCCTCAGTTCCTCTATCTCTCTCTTTCACTGCCCTGCTTAAAAACTTTTTTTTCTCTGTGTTATATGCAGTATCCCATTTTCTCGATTTGATGGAGTCAACATTATTGAAAAGAAGTAACTTGGTAAGTTGGAATTTTGATTTCGTGACCATAATTCATGTGGTTTAATTTTGGGTTTGGTTGTTAACACTACAATCTTTGTTTCGTGAAAACGCTACGAGTTCATGGATAAGATATTTAGACTAGATTAGGGGACCAGGGTACTTAATGGGGAAAGCTTGTTCTACTGCTTGGTTTTATGTTATGTCAGTGTTGGTTTGCAGTTCGACATCGTGAATCCGACCACTGGTGCCAAAAGAAGCTCGAGATCGACGATGACCACAAGCTGTGAGCCCATTCAACCTCTATTTCTCTGTGACTTTTCCTTAGTAGCTTGTTTGCGAGTTTTGAAATGAGGGAAAAGAAAAGAAAAGAAAAGAAAGGAAGGGGAGAGAAGAGAAGAGAATACAATTTTCTTTCCTCTTGTTTGTGAGTTTAAGAGAGAGAGAGAAACAACATTCATTTCCTTTGTTTGTGAGTTCAGAAAAAATGAAATAAAATGATACAACATTACATACATACCCTAATAAAATAGTGTGTTAATCCAAACAAAGACTTTAAAGTATGATCCTAACTGAGATCATAATGCAAATGGAGAAAAAAAATTGGTCATCAAGGACAAAACAGAAAGTTTATAGCATAATAAGGTGATAAGTCTTCACCGGTTAGTATCACAATAAAAAAACACACAAACTAGCTATTGAAAAAACACAAATTGGTATTTTGTTTGTTTGTAATAAGTGGTATGATAGGTTTTTGTAAAATACCTTAAAACTTAAAAGTCATTAAAAATTGAGTAATCATAATCTCAAGGATAATATAGGCGTTGTTAAAGTATTACTTATGAGAGTTTCCATTGTCTCCGTTTCTTCCCAATTTTGGGAGGAAAGATTTAGAAACAAAAGAAGCCCAAACTTTCTTCCCTTTTCTTTTCTTTTCTCTCCTTAAAAAAACTTACAAATTAGAGAAAAGGGAGGAAATTAGTCATTTTCCTTTTTTTTTTCTCTTTTCTCTCCTAAAAAAAACTCGCAAACAGGCTATAGGTTTTGTCATTTACTTGTTAGAGTGATATGATGTTTGTCTCTTGGGGTTTCGAGAAACCGTAAAACTTTAGTTTTATTATTGTTGGTTTAACCTCCTTGATATCGCCAGGCATGGTGGAGTGTGAAAGATTGGGTCAAATGCTGATTTAGGGATTGATTTCTTGGATATTTGTTCTTGAGTATGTGTAATTTGTTTCTTCTGACTAGAGAGATGCCATGTAATTGGCCAGATTTTCTTGGATAGGTGGAATATAACAGCCTTAAATGTGAATCTTAGATCTACATTTTATCTTCGATCCCTTTTCCCCTCATATTATAGTTGAATTACAGTCGAACTCTTTCGAAGGAGAAACACACATCCAAACGATTACCATTTGTTTGTTGGTCGATGGTCAAGTGAGACTTCTTTAGAATAATAATAACTTGCAATTCTGGTTGCCCCCTTTACTTAATTTAACCAAATCAAGTTCTTTTCGTTAAAGGGCTTGTAAAGACATGGCCTGCAGATATAGTTTGTTGAGCCATTTGTCATAACATTGATTGATTTAGGCCTGATACTGCTGCTCCTTGTCTTGGTTTGTTCATTGGGCTTCTGTGATGATTTGCACTGTTTTATTGCCCTCTAAGTTAGTTCAATACCCTTCATCTCTTTCTCGAACAAAACTTTTAATCATAACATTGCAAAAGCTAGAAAAACCTTATCCAAGCAGTTTTTTCGGTTTCCATAATCTCAAGTATTTTCAGCCATTTAAAGCATATATTCCTCTCTGGAAATGGGCCTAAAGTATTTTCTTGAACATGCGAAAATGGATAAGTGAAAAAGTGTAATTACTGCCCGTTTGAGATTTACCCTAACGAACATATTTCAGCTTAAATATGTTCATACCTTATTCTGGTCGCACCCCAGGGCCCGCTAAAGGATCCACTTTGCGCGACACATCACCCAGTCAACGGTCAACTTTTCAACACTCACATGCCGGTCAAAGCGTCACATAATCAAGTCATCATGTATTTTCCCTTTGAGAAGCAACCTTGGTGTGCCTTTCCCCTTAAAGGGGTCGGCCACCCGAGGGGGTCAACCACCTACCTTGACGACCGACTACCGTCGCTCACGGTCTCGCATTGTAGTCGCAACGACCGTCGCTCGCCGCCGAGCTCCAACTCCGCGACTCTCGTCGCCAGCGCGCCATCTCCGTGACCTTCGTCGCCCGCGTCGGCGCGACAACTCCACGACTCTCGTCGCCCGGCTCCAACTCCGTGATTCTCGTCGCTCGCGCACCATCTCCGCGACTCTCGTCGCCCGCGCGCCAACTCCGCGACCTTCGTCGCCCACGTCGGCGTAACAGCTCCGCGACTCCAGTCTCCCGCGCTCTGACTTCGCGACTCTCGCCGCCCACGTGCCATCTCTGCGACCTTCATCGCCCGCGTCCGCATGACAACTTCTGCAACCCCCATCGCCGGCTCCCGCTCATCGCTCTCTCTACAATGCTCACTCAACACCAATTACTCCACGACAGTCGTCGCTGCGCCCTTGCGCCATTCTTATGATGCGTGCCCCTGGCACCAAGTATACCTCCACGACGTTCGTCGCTCCGCCCTTACGCCATTCTTATGATGCGTGCCCCGGCACCAAGTATTGCTTTGCGACAGTCGTCGCTGCGCCCATGCGCCACAATCATATTACAGGCCTCCGGGCATCACACTTATTCCCCACACCATGCGCCCCCGCCATGGACGTGAAACATGCTTCGACCCACTCTCCGGAGTGTGCAGCATTCCGGAGGCTCCGCTTGTAGTGCTCTGGCATGAGGACCCCTAACTGCGGCATGGGCTTAGCGCCATCGCCGGCTCAATCAAACAGCGAGACGGGCTTCTTGCTATCGCCGGCTCAATAAAACTGCGGTCACGGGCTTAGCACCATTGCCAGCTCAATCAAACTGCGGGACGAGCTTACGACATGGGCTTACCGCCGTCACGGGAATAACACCATCGCCGGCTCAATCAAATACGGGACGGGCTTCGTGCCATCCGGCTCAATCAAACTGTGGCATGGGCTTAGCGCTGTCACGGGCTTAGTGCTGTCACGGGCTTAGCGCCATCGTCAGCTCAATCAAACTGCGGGACTCGCTTCGTGCTGTCGCTGGCTTAATCAAACTGCGGCATGGGCATCGCCAGCTCAATCAAACTGAGGGACGGGCTTCGTGCCGTCGCCGGCTCAATGAAACTGTCGCATAGGCTTAGCACCGTCACGGGTTTAGCGCCATCGCCGGCTTAATTAAACTGCGGGACGGGCTTCGTGCCATCACCGGCTCAATCAAACTGCGGCATGGGCTTAGTGCCGTCACGGGCTTAGCGCCATCGCTGACTCAATCAAACTGCAGGACGGGCTTCGTGCCATCGTCGACTAAATCAAACTGTGGCATGGGCTGAGTGCCGTCACAGGCTTAGCGCCATCTCTGGCTCAATCAAACTGCAAGACGAGCTTCGTGCTGTCGCCGGCTCAATCAAACTGTGGCATGGGCTTAGCGCTATCATGGGCTTAGCGCCATCGCCGGCTCAATCAAACTACGGGACGGGCTTTGTGCCGTCGCCGACTCAATCAAATTGCGCCATGGGCTTAGCGCCGTCACGGGATTGGCGCCGTCACGGGCTTAGCGCCATCACCGGCTCAATCAAACTGTGGGACTGGCTTCGTGCCGTCACCGGCTCAATCAAACTGCGGGACTGGCTTCGTGCCATCGTCGACTCAATCAAACTGCGACATGGGCTTAGCGCCATCGTCGGCTCAATCAAACTGCAGGATGGACTTCGTGCTGTCGTCGGCTCAATAAAACTGCGGCATAGGCTTAGCGCCATCACGGGCTTAGCGCCATTGCCGGCTCAATTAAACTGCAGGACGGGCTTCGTGCCGTCGCCAGCTCAATCAAACTGTGGCATGGGCTTAGCACCGTCACGGGCTTAGTGCCATCACCGGCTCAATCAAACTACAGGACGGGCTTCGTGCCGTCGCCGGCTCAATCAAACTGCGGGACGGGCTTCGTGCCATCGTCGGCTTAATCAAACTGCGGCATGGGCTTAGCGCCATCGACAGCTCAATGAAACTGTGGGACGGGCTTCATTCCACCGCCGGCTCAATCAAACTGCGGCATGGGCTTAGCGCCGTCACGGGCTTAGCGCCATCACCGGCTCAATCAAACTGCGAGACAGGCTTCGTGCCGTCGCCGGCTCAATCAAACTGCGGCACTGGCTTAGCGCCATTGCTGGCTCAATCAAACTGCGGGACGGGCTTCGTGTCGTCACCGGCTCAATCAAACTGCGGCATGGGCTTTGTACAGTCACGGGCTTAGCGCCATCGCCGGCTCAATCAAACTGTGGGACGGGCTTTGTGCCATCGTCGGCTCAATCAAACTTTGGCATGGAGCGCCATCACGGGCTTAGCGCCATCGCCGACTCAATCACCGGGGGCTCTGGCCCTCGCAGCAGGATGGGCTCGCAACCCTGAAGTCATCTTCGGCACAACCTTAAAGCCACTAACATCACACTTGCAGGGAACTCCAACGCAAAGACTTCCCCACAACGGACTCTAAGCACCAAGCGGCAACCATGGCCACTCATGTTACTCTTATTGCTGTTGATCGTCGACACCACCAGTGCAATGACCCACGAGTCACTCCGGGACGAGAGTAGGTCCTTGAAGGGCATCTCGCCTAGTCCTCCTAGCAGTTGGCTACAGGGGCAACCCTCACCACTGTCAGGTTCTTTGTGCATCTCTTGACGCACCTTGTGAGATTCAGTAAGGGCTTGGACTGGTGGCTGGGGCAACAGGCTACTCTGACCATGCTACCCCGGCATGATCAGTCTCATCAGACAAGCAGAGAGATGTTACAAGGGTAGGGCAGCACGAACTTGGGGACCGGCAGTCCAACGGAGAATCAGTACTTTGGACCCCCCCCGGCGACGTGTCGTTCCCAGTGGGTGACACATGTCAACTTATGACACATGCAAATTTTTGCCTATAAATAGTGGACTTTGGAGCTTATTCAAGGATCTTTTTCTCATTTGGACTTTTCATTTTCTCTCTCTAAAAAGACATTCTCTCTAGAATTCTAGTGAGAGAAACACATTTGAACCTTGGTCACCAGACCCTCGACACTGCACCCTTGACACGGACTGTCGACCGTCGGCCTTGTTCGTCGTCGCCCTACCTACGCGGCTCTGGCAGCCCTCGCGACCTGTCTGGGGAGCCTTGCTCTTAGCCCTTACTCCGTCCTTACTGTCTCCTACTTTGTCTACCTGGAAGCTGACTCAGACTGCATCCTTTGTGGCACTTCCATGTAGCAGCGAACCCCTTTTCCGTATCAACAAAATCTTAATCAGTTTTCAAAGTTAGATTTATTTAAAACATAACATGTTTCTTGTTTGGTCAAAAAGTAGTTGTAAATCAGTTTGAAGTTACAAAAAAGTGTTTGTATAAAAACTGCTCAAATTTTCCTTACAACAAAATGACCATAAAGGATGCTCTATAAATAAATTTCTAACATATATCTAGTGAAATAATGTTAACTTAGTTTTCATTTGTAAATGACTAAATGTACAAAAAACCATGGAAGAAGCTATCTTTAGCCACTCATAGAAGTTGTTACTTGTCATTCTGAATAAAAACAACCACTCTCTCACATTAGTGTTTACAGTACGATAATCAATCACATTTAATGATTAGTTAAAGTGTATGTGATGTTCTTTCGTGAGAAATATAGAGATAATATGATAAATCAAAAGGTAAAAAACTAATTATAAAAAAGTGAGAATCCTCACTCTTCAGGATTATGGGTTAAATAGGTTTTTAACTTTATGAGACAAATTAAATCTTTAAATTTCTTTTTGGTATCAAATACCCACTTAAAGTGGCCATGTTTTCACGTGTCTTTGCTCAAATCATTTCTTTGGCTTCACAAACTTAAGTATACTAGTAAGGATCACGTACTTTGCACATTATATAATAATTTAAAAATAAAAGTGTTATAAAATTTGGTGAAAAGAATAATTAAAATAAATTAATACGATTATTAAATAATAGTAAGTAAATCAGTTTTTAACTATTAATCAAGGACTTGAAGTAGCAAAAAAACATTGCACAAGATATGGTCTTATTTCAATCACATATTGTTAATGTCAATTATCACCAATATTTGTTTCACACTTATTCTTTTGTCACATCAAGTTGTTATTAAAAAGAATCCTGATTGTTCTATATTATATCTTGTTATCCAAGATACATTGACACTGTAATCAGTTTCGAGCATCTTATACAAAAATGTAACTCTCACAAAATACTACAAGTTTGACATTGCAGTTGTAAAAGTAAAAAAAGTATTTTAGAGACAATTAACGTCAAGTGTATATATCGGAGTTGTCCAATTTCTTGTAATGTATTTCTATGGCATGTATATAAGTCTAAGAAGTGAAATAACAGTGATATTAACAAAAGTTCAAAATTTACCAAAAAATGATTGTCAAAAGTAAAGTGTCTGACGAGAAAGACTTGTGATTAATAAATGTCTAACAAAGTTTGTAAAACAAAAGGAATTAGGAGCTTAAAGTAGCATCTTTAAAATCCAGAATCAAATGAACTCAAGAGATCGGGTAGGGCACATATGAAGACTCAATTGCTTAGGTATCAGATCTAGTAGCCATAACTTTTGAGGGTCTTTTCAAAGTTTTCTATCGTTGACATTTAGACTTTTAGCCCCAATTTTCTTTAAGCATCATCACCAAAGTTCAAAATTTCATCACTTAGGATTTTTAATATTATTCGTTATCCATCTTGTTTCTATACAATGATGGTCATTTCTTGTAGCGATGATTGTTGGGAGATAAAATAACCCCTATAGTTACATTCTTTTGGTAATGATCTAGTCTATTTGAAGTTAAGGAAGGAACAGAGTAAGCCTTTTTTCAAAATTTTCTACCTCAAGTTTCAAATTTCGAATACAAATTATCTAAAACTATGCTTAATCTTAATGTTACATTCTTTTTTCTACTTTCCAGTTAAAAAACCTATATTGTAATCTAAATTTGAGTCATTTAATCCCTTGAGATTATTTTATGTGCTGGGACTAGATCCTCACCCATTTTAGTTGTATTCATAGTTTTTTAATCACTGAAAAATGCATTTGTGAACTTTTAACCTCTTTAGCGACAAAATACCCAAAGTTAGCTAAAAAAAGTTACAATTTAGCATCACAATATTAAAAGTCATAAGCACCCTGACTATTTAGAAAACTTTTAAACTTAAATAGAGTATTTTAGGAAAATATTTTTCAATCATTTAACGCTTGCGCATCAAAACTCGAGAGTTTTTAGGTTAAAAAATTAGCAATTTAAGATCAAATAAAATAGAGTCGTTATCAATTGCATTTACCTAATCCTATCACTTACAAGAGTGGAGTATACAAAGACAATACCTATAGGAAGAACATGTTATCAAGTAAGTATATGGTATTCGGGCTACAGTGAATTATAGAAAGACAATAATCATATGAAATATATTTTGTCATGCAAATAAGGGTATTCCAATTACTCCAATATTAATATAGGATCATTTACTTGTCATAAACTCAAATTATAATTAGGAACATAATAGTATGATGTAGCAATTCTCATGCATTTGACTTTTTTTTGAAAAACTGTAACATCCCCAAAAATCCGGAGTTCTGTCGCCCCGAATTCCCAGAACGTTAACTTGTCGGATCGCATCAATCCTATCAGATATGTTCACTAATACATATTCTAAATCGTCTAATTCAACATCAACTCAGATTTCTCAAAATACTATATTACAATCGTTTAACTTAACTATTACAGTTTGGGTTCTTCGCAATTCAAATTCCTAAGAACAAATAACATTATCGATTTGTGCACGGGTCTTACCATACAATGGTGATGGACTCATCGGAATCTCACTCAGACTCTAAACTCCACTCCCAAGCATTCTACAGCAGACCATCACATGCATAAGGGAATTAAACGAAGGGTGAACTTTTGAGAGCTCCATAAGGTCTTACTAAGACTAACAAAAGAATTAGAAAACGATTTCAAAGAATCCAACCGACGAAAATTTTCAGAATACTTCAAACGGTCAAAAACTCAATGATTTCTGAAAGGATCAAAATTCATCAGAAATAGATACCGAAAATAAAAAATAATAATCATGATGGGTTCCAACGATCAATAAAAAATCATCTTCAAAGCCATCATTCCAAAATATGATGATGGTTTTTTCAAAGGATTTCAACACAAGCACAAATTATTTCAGATAATACTTTCCAGTCATTTTCGTAACAGTCACGACAATATACAGAGCAGATAAAATTAAAAATCAACGTCGACCCTGGACGGTCGTGATGCCATTCTGGCAAAGCACAAAAGTACACATGCATGCTGTACCAGAATATAATTACTAGTCTCATTGGGTGCTGGCCTGCGTTTCATGCAGGATTCCGACCAGCCATATAACGCCTCCCCATAGAACTGATTCCCAGGTCAACATAGAAAAATCAACAATGTTAATGAGCATTAACATAAGCTCAATTCACCAGAATCAGATCGAATTTCAATAACTATAACATACCAAAATAAGTCATCATTCGGAATTTCAGAAGAAAATCACAAATAAACAGCAAAATGATTGCGAATAGTTATCAAATTTAGGCAAAACAATTCAGAAGAACGCATACAAACAATTATCAAATTTGCTCTGCATGCAATACAGGTAAGCATCACAAGATTTTCAAATAATCGATTCAGGTTCAACATTGGAGTTTTCTGGGTAATAACATGTTGATATCAGTACATAATTTAGACTTCGGCATTAGCCATAAATAGATCAAATAAGTACTTACGAGTTCAAAATAAGGGTTTGGACGAAAGTCCTTACCCAGGGTTCAGATAGAATATCGTACGTGGATCCGCAGCTAGATTATCTTAACCAACCATTAGAACACAACCTACAGTACAATATTATAACTTAATACAGACTTACACATATTCCCAAAATGAATCTTCTTCACAGCGTATGTAAAATTACTAAAATGCCCTTAGCTGCAAAATTACCAAAATGCCCTTTTTGGACTTAAATCACCAAAATAGTTTTCGCATATGTAGATTCACTGTAATAACCTCTCCGTATGCAATTTTATCCAAAAATACCTTTTTGAGGTCAAATACCAAAATACTCCTGGGGGTTTCTGGTTGAGATGTCAAATGGGCCCAGAGGCCCGAGAGCTGGCCCGGCCCTCTAATGCCGTGCTCATGCAGTTGGTGGTGGTTGGTGGCCGTTGTAGGCAGGGTGTGCAATTAACGGAGGTGATCGTCATGGGTGTGCGATGGCAGACGTGGTTGTGCGATTAGTGGTGGGTCGACGATGGGTGGTTTGGAAGTCGTAGTGGTCGTCGCTGTAGGGAGGCAGCGACACCGCAACATCAGAAAAAGGTAAATCCGATGAGCATGTTCATACGGACGATTTGAGATTATGTGAAAGCATAAAATTAGAGCCTGATTTGAGTGAATTTATGTGTGTGGTTTACAGTTTTTTGTGGTCGTTGCTGTGTGAGGCAGCGGCACGGCGGCGTCGGTGTAAGTCTTCAAGCTTTTGTCCTATTCTATACTTATAGAGATACATAGAGATGTGTTTTGTGATTTGAGGATCTTGGAAATTGGTTGAAGATCTTGGAAACCAGTGTTGTAGACTTTGTGGGTGTGTGTTCTTGTTGAGAGAAATTAGATAGATGGGTTACTATTATTCAAGAATACAGAGGGAAGAGATAGAGGCGAGATGCAAAGCAAGGCAGAGATACATGAAGCAATTTTTTATGAAATTTATGAATTTATCTAATTCAGATATATGTTTCTATAGTTTTCTTTATTTAAAATTTGTTATTCACATATGTGAATTAAAAGTAATTAAAAGTGATTATGAGTTATATAATAATAGAATCGCGCACGCATCGCGTGTGCACGGCAGCTCGTTTATATCTATCTATACTATATATAATGAGAATACTATTTTTAGTTTTGATTTAATACTCTTTTGGTGTTACACTAAAAATGATTATGATGTTGACAAGTGTTCATTACGAGGACAAAAGGGTAAAATACCACTCTCTGCTCTCCACTCGCCATCCGTTATCAGAGCAAAACATCCGCTCTCTGCAGTTCAAGTAACTAACACATCAGCCTATTTTCCTTCCCTTCCTCCATCTCCATAAGCTTAAATCAAGAATCCTGCATTACTTTTTATGCATCTCTGCATTACTTTTTATGCATCTCTGCATTAACTTTTCTTGCATTTTCTTCACTCCATCTCACCTTCTCCCTTAAATACGCTGGCCAGCCTAGCTCTGTAGAAAAGCCAAGATCCAATCTGCCACTTGCACTTGGAAGCGACAGTGGGTGGCGGTGGTCGGGCAGATTGCAAGGTGGACGTGGCGGTGGGTGGGAAGATTGCAACTCAAAAATTAATGCTCTTGCAGTTGGTGACAGTTTGTGGCCGTTGTAGGCCGTGGGTTTACGATTGACGGAGGTGGTGGTCGTGAGTGTGCGAGTGGCCGATGTGGTTGTGCGATTGGTGGTGGGTAGGCAATTGGTCGTGCGAATGGTGGTAAGCGGGCAATTGGTGGTTTGGATGCCGTAGTGGTCGTCGTTCTAGGGAGGCAATGGCACGACGGCAACAGTTTTCATGGTCGTGGCTTTTCTGGCTTACAAGAATTATGGAAGAGAGGGCAAATCGGTTCGTGGGTGCTTCATTGGTGGCCTTTGGTGGTCGTCGGTGTGTCGGCGAATTACTGTGGAGGCGGGGAAAGTATCGTGATAATGGTGGATGGTGGGTGCGTGTCTGCTGGGGTGGGTGGGTGGGTGTTGCGTGTCTGCTGATGTGTGTGTGGTGTGTCTGCTGATGTGTGCCCTGTGTGTGCGTGTGCCTGTGTGCGTGCGTATGGTTGTGGCTTTGGCTTTTCAATCTTCTTTACAGGAATGGAGATGTTTATGTTTTGTGCTGCTTAGCTAGCTTGATAACTAAACCTCATTAGAGCGATATAAGGAGGTGCATTGTTCCAGGATCTTAGTAAGATCAGGATGAACATTCTTTTGTACGAGTTACCCAGGACCCCAAAAGAACAAAGGTGAGACAAGTTTTAAGAAGCAAAGGTAAATCCAAAGATTACAGAACCATGAATGAAAAGGAGAGACAAAAGATACAAATGGAAGGCAAACAATATATCCGGGGGCAAACGCTGGCAAGTCAGAGCATCAACCTCAGCCCAGACAGGTAAAACCAGCTACGCCATTGCAGATAGGGCTAAGGAAATATATTGCTCTGGTGTTAGTCACTTACATAGGCCCAGTGTGACATTTACCCTAATTACACACTAAAATAGCCAAAGTCAGTTAAAAGGATGCTTTAAAAGTGCGGTGGACTCGGGTGGGATAAAAGTGCTTCAAAGTTGCGATGGTAATGGAACTTAGTGCCGCCATCTCTTTTTGGGGTCATACTAGAAAACAACGAACAGGCAAGTTTGACGGAGTAGAGACACCTTTGCATTGATTTCATGCTCAGTTATTAAGTCTTCTTAGAACTATGAGTTTTTTGGGATTCCTTTTTTGAAATCTAAAAGTGATGATGTTTGATGATATACATAACACTATCTTCTGCTAGATTTCTAATTCACATCTCTATTTATTTATTTATTTATTTATTGTCATGAAGTACATTACTTATATTTGTGATTTTGTTTGTGAAAAATGAGATAATGGTTGGATATGGGAGGGTATAACATTGTGCACCCACCACCGCATCCCGTTATCCTGCCACCATACAAAAAGTGGCTTTTCTGTGAGTACGTTTGCATTTAAGTTAAAGTTACTACACGACAAATGCTATATGTTAGGTTACACTCAATTTCTAGCACATTTTTTATACGATGTTGCCTTTTATATGTTAGTCTTGATATCAATACCAGTTACAAACTATCAATTTATATGATGAATGAGTCGCACACGTATCGTGTGTGCACAGCAGCTCGTTACTTATTAAACAAAAACTTAGTTTGGTGTACCACTTCTTTGGTGTTATATAACTACCAATCTACAATGATGACAAGTGCATTCTAATAATTTTTTAAAAAAATAACACAAAATAAAAATCTTAATTGTTAGGTAAACTACCTATAAAAATATGTTTTGTTTTCACAAGTTAAAATCTATTAGAAAATATAGTTATAAAAAAATTAAAGGTCAAGTTTTATACGATAATAATATTTTGTTAACTTTTTTGGGACACGTGTGACTAATTTAATTTTCTATATTTAAGATTCATTTTACCGAATATGACAATAAACACATATACGTGAAGCTTGATTTTTTTTTTAACAAAATTTGTACTATTAATTTTATTTTCGCATACGCATCGCGTATGTCACGGTGACTCGTATATATATAGATATAAAATGGATGAAATAGTCAATTCGGTTAGGTCTTTGCCTTTGAAAAACTGGTTCATTGTGTCACAGGCACGCGGATCACAGTTACTCGGCCTAGAGGTGTCAATGGGCCGGGCTTGGGTCGGCCTAGCCCAGGCCCAACGGGCCTCCAGTAAAAACTGGCTGGGGCCTGGCCTAGTGACTGAAAAATGGACCGAGCCCGGGCCTGAAATGTGGATATATGGGCCGAGTCCAAGCCCTGGCCCTAGGCCCAATATTTAGGGCCGGGCCCAAAATATAATTTGTTTTTTGGTTCCCAACTCCTTGTTATTTATTTGCGTCAATGGCCAACAAGAATACATCAAATTAATTTGTTGAGATTGATACATGTTAATTCCCGAGATGATCTTAAGTAATACGTATAGATTTTGACTAACAGTTTTTTCTCTCTACTTGGTCTAATATACAAAATTTTATTCTTTAAATATGACTCTCATATGTATATAGGATGGTTATGAGTGAGTATAAAAGAACCTATGATATTAATATATTGTGTTTGTCAGAATATAAGAAGTAAGTGAGGCTAGAATTTATGAATGTATGTAAATTATTGAAGTCCATATAGAGTTAAATTGAAAATAAATGTGTTCATAGGCCCTCCTCCTTTTATCCGGGCTTGGGACCGGCTGCTTGTAAACAAACAGGCGAAGTTACCTATTTTTTATATATACGAAAAAATATCTATCTTGCTTGTAAAAACTTATTATATATATATATATATATATATAAAAACTATATTTTGTGAAAAAATTTATTCTTAAAACTTAAGAGAAGGAAAATAAAAAGAAATTACCTAATCATCCGGAAGTACTTCAATATCCGAGTCACTGCTCTTCCTATCATCAATCGGTTTATCTTGCTCGCGGTATTTCGCATCAAGATAATCCTTCCAACATACACATAGCTCGAGCGACTCGGGGTTAAGACGACTCCTCCTGTCATCCAAAACCCTCCCGCTCGCTGAAAATGCCGACTCTGAAGCAACCGTGGAGGCTTGCACTGGCAGTACATCCCGTGCAATTTGGGATAAAGTTTTATACATGTTTTGATTTTGTTTCCAAAAATTTAACAAATTAAAATTAACCTGTTCTTGCATTGATAAATCAGAATAATGATCAGTATTTGAATATACACCAATCTCATTAAAAGAGAAAAAAGTAGACGAACCTGCCGAATTAGAAGTACCTTCACCTGGTAGTTGTCTTGCTACTAGATGTTCAAAGCCCTTAAGGTATGGCGCATAATACCTCTCAGTAGTCGATGATGAAGCTCGCCCGCGCACGTCAGCAGAATTACGATAGAGGTTGAACAATTCCTCAAATGTCTTGCTCACTTTCGCTGTGAGTGCGGTTGTCTCTCTACTGGGTAGCACATTAATCTCGATATCTCTTGTATCGAGACGTTCACGCCATGCAACTTTAACCTAGGATCTAAACAAGTAGCCACAGCAAAAACAACAGGCAGTTCACTCCAATATTTATTAAACTTTTTATCCATCACTTTTACTATTTCCTGAAAGGGTCCTATATATCTCCATTTTGTTAACATTGTAGCCATCTTGAGAATTTCTATTACAGCGAGAGGAGAGGTGGGATAGTACGTACCAGACAATAAATTGGTAGACGTGTAAAATACCTCCAAAAATTCAGCTAGGTATGTGGCCATCTGCCATTCCTTTGAGTTGGCAAGCCGGCTGGGAACAAGGTTAGTAGAAAATGCGTATAGACTTCTCTGTATGCCAGAATGTGTAAAAGCATATGGTATGTAGAGTTCCACCTGTGGACCACATCTGTAACTGCTCTCCTGCGAGGCATATTATATTCAACACACAACGTTTTAAATTGTTGTGTTCTCGAATCGAACTATTAACATACGCTGTCATACCCCTCATTTTGACAAGAATATCTCCTGCAGCAGCTAAACCATCTTGAACAATTAAATTAATTATATGACAAACACAACGAACATGAAATAATTTACCAGAAAGTACAGGTTTAAGGCTCTCCTCTAAAGCATCAACAGCAGCTTTATTGTTAGAAGCATTATCAAAACTAATACTCATAATCTTATCCTTTAATTTAAACGTGGTACATGCTTTTAATATAATAGTAGCAATGTTCATTCCATCATGCGGAAAAGGAAAGAGCTCGAAAGCGATGATTCTCTTGTTCATAATCCAATCTGCATCAATCCAATGGGCCGTCACACAAGTATAACTAACAAAAGTAAACGGAGATTGCCAAATATCAGAAGTAAGACTAACTTTACCGTTAAAATTATCGAAATAATCGATTAGGCGTGCTTTAGCAGCATTATACTGTCGGAGTGCATCGGATCTAGTTGTGTTTCTATGAACCTTTTTGTACAAAGGTTGAACGTATGTGTTCATATATCTAGAGTGCTTAGCATTATCGGCAAAAGAAAAGGCTTGTTCATCGTGAATAACAAATTCAGCGAGACCGTCTCTTTGCTCTCGCTGATTATAAACAAATAACTTACCGTCAAAAGATAACTGCGTTTGGGTAGGTTCGACGTGGCCTTGTCGAGGTGCACACTGAGGGTAATGCCTGTTAAGATGTCCATTACCACTACCAGACGAAAATAATTTAGCACAGTACTTACATCGAGCTTTTCGGATGCCGTCCACCATAACTTCATCAAAATGATTCCAACACTCGTTTTTTTTTTCCACTTTTGGACTTCTGGCTCATTACCGGAGGCATTGCTCGGCCCTTCTTCATCATGACCAGGCATAGGGTTAAGATTATGCCACAGAGTAGTAGCTTCGCCAACCGAGCTGCGTCCTTGACTATAATGCGGGGGGTCTTGTGAAGGCGTGTATTCAAGATCTGGAATGTTTTGATTGAACTCCCAATTGGCTTGGGTATCTATCATACAGCCTGTACTCATTCGTCCAGGAACGAATGGTTGTGGTGGTGCTTGGATTGGTGTTTGTGATGGCCGTGGTGCTGGCGCTTGTGCTGGTGGTGGTGCTTGTGATGATGATGATGTTTTTCGTGATGATGATTCACGCTTCAGTTTCTTCAGTAATCCAGCCATATTTGACGCTAAACTTTTTTACTAGATTGGAAAATAAAAATAGTAAGAGTAACTAAATACACAAGTATAAGAGCAGTAATTAATAATTAGAGATAACAATTAAAAGAATTAAAGAGTAACAAATGAATAAGAGTAATTTAAAATTCAAAATTGGAGAGAGTTAGTAATTAAAAAGAATTTAGTAATAGTAATTAATAAATAAAAATTCACTAATTACTAATTACTAGACAAAAGAATTAGAGAGTAACAAAATAACAAATTAATAAGAGGAGTAGTTAGTTATTAGAATTTAGCAAGAGTAGTAATTAGCAAACAAGAGTAATAATTAGCAAGAGTACTAAATAGTAAATAAGAGTAATAATTAGCAAGAGTAGTAATTGGAGAGGGAAATAGTAGCAAAGCTTGTAGAAATGTAGAATTATAGATAAGAGAGAGTAAGAAGATTGGTGTGAAAAATTAGAAAGAGATGGTGTGAATTTATAGATTTTTGAAACTTCACAAAAGACCAAAATACTCCTTAAAACTATCCGTTTATAGTTGTTGGGGAGGGTAAGAGTGTAAAAACCCTTAAAAGAGTTGAAAAAATTAAGTTAGACCAAAATACCCCTCAAACTAGCCGTTATATTACTGTTGGGGGGGTAAAAGTGAAATTTAGGAAAATAATGGGGAATATAGCCATTGGGGGGAAAGGAGGGGAAATTAAATTTGAAAACCGTGGAGCCTGCCATAACCGGGCCTAAAACCAGGCCAAATTCGGGCCGGGCCTGGCCCGGGCTTTTTCTTGGAATTTCCTGGCCTGGTCCAAGCCCAGGCCCAAAGCCCCTTTTTTTAGGGCCGCCACTGTTCACGTAGAGGGCCGGGCCAGCCCGGGCTTGAAACGGATCGGGTCGGGTCGGGCCAGCCCGCAGGCCGCCTAGCCCTTTTGACACCTCTAACTCGGCCTCTTTTATCATGCAGTATCTGTTTACATAGACTAACATTTGGTTTCATGATAGGACTTGTGAAATCCGAGATTGTTGTATAATAAGTTCTCCATTTATCTTTCATTGAAACAAATGATTCTTTGTACAAATTTTGGTCCAAGTGCCTTCTTCTCAACGCTTAGAGAGGTAGGGTTGAGATTATGAATTGATTTTTATAGGTTTGACTAACTTAGGCCTTGTTTGTTTCACGAAAATTATTTTCCGAAAAAAGGTTTTTTGCATTTTCTGGTGTTTAGTGTGTGGAAATCATTTTTCGGAAAGTGTTTTCTGCATTTTTCGGTGTTTGGTGCATGCATAAGATTTTTTCAATGGAAAATGATTTTCAATTACACTTATTTTGAGGAACAAAATGCCGGAAAACAACTTACCGATTAAAATTCCGTAAGTCATTTTTTGGACCACTAAACACACACACCCACACACTCACACGCGCGTGCAGACCCCAAAACACACACACACACACACACAGACAAACAGACGCACACAGGCGCACGGGCGTGCGCGCACGCACACACACACACACACACCCTGACACCCCCCGAAACAGACACATACACACCCTCCACCCACCCACCCACACACAAAAAAAAACACATGCACACATGCACGCGCGCACGTGCGTACACACACCCCTCACCCACCCACCCAGCCATAGACACACACACACCCCCACCACACACCCCTCACCCACACACAGACACACACACACACACACACATGCCCCCCCCACACGCCACCCACCCCCTACACACACATCCACCAACACACACACGCGCCCCTCACCCCAACACATCCATACCCACACCCACCCACCCACTACCTACACACACCCCTCTCACTCACCTACACACATAACAATGCCTAAACAGTCAAAAACACATCCTTTTTTTGTATAAATATTTGTATCATTGCATGACACCCAAACAACAAAAATGAAATTTTTGAAAATATTTTCAAGAAATGCTATTTTTCGGAAAGTGTATTCTGGAAAGCGTTTTCCGATAAGCATTTTTCATGAAACAAACAGGGCCTTAAATAAAAAAAATGTGAGTTTTTTATCTGACTCAACCTAGTTAATTATATAATGAGTTAGGATAGGTACAAACTCAAACCAACCCAATCAAGTTGCACCTTTCTACAGAGGCAATTGCCTTCTTTTCGACTCATATGAATCGCTTAGGTCACCATTCAGTAGATCATTATAAACGTAATAAGCTAATAATACATTTAATTTCTTGTCTAACTAATATTGGCTTTTACAATGTTATCATCCAAAGTTTTTTTCCTTTTTTCATTGAATACATCCAACTCTTTGATTAAGAATAATTTTGAAACTTCATATTGATTCCTACATTAAAATAACTTTGTAGACATGAATAGTGCAAATTAATTCGGTTGTGATACCACGTTATTTCCTTTTATCTTCAAAAATATGATCAATAGTAGACTATAATTACCATTTTCACACACACACAATGCTAATAAAAATATCATTTCTTTTATTAGGAAAAAAAATAAACATTAAATTTTGAAGGTTTCAAATTGTTTAATGAAAAGTTAGTATTCATAGATAGAATCAAAATATAAATATAATGCCAAAGATATAAGAATAAATATGTTAAAGGCTACTACAATAAAATGGTCATAACAGTTCCTCAAACGTAAATTAAACGTACTATGGGAGGACATTATAGTCATTCCTATATTTTTCTAATTGCACTACAACATTCTTTTGTCAAATCAAGAATTCAAGCATAATTGTAATAACATTGTTGATGAATTATTTTGTAGTAAACCAAACGTTATCACAGGTATATGATTACAATTATGATTATGGTGACTGTTGTTGCTAGAATATTGATCGGGAACCACGGCTGGGAAATGGACCTGCAAAATAGAACACGGAGTGACACCGGAGATGTTCCGGTGGAGGATGCTCCGATGCTAAAGTCAGAACGTCGCTACAGGGGTGGAGCTCTGAATAGCAAAAAATGCACTAGGTGCTAGTGTGTGAACTTGTTTGCGTACCTGAGGCTTTTCTCCTCATATAGACTCCTCCCAGACTCCTGTTCAGGACTCTTCCCGATAGGCCTTCGACGTACTAGAACTGCGTTAGGACTCTACTTCCAGTAGTAGAGTCCTACAAGGCCTCTATCACCTCCTCTAGAGCCTATCCTGATACAGGCCCCAAAGTCGATTCGGGGTCGACAACGCCACATGTCACCATTTAGTTGGGTGGACATATTTAGCTGTATCATAATGCCCCCTGCTTCTGATGGTTCTACACTAAGAACAACTAGAAGCATATGGTGTAAAGGCCAACCAAAGGCAATCCAGCTATGAATTTTCCCCGTTCGTTACTCAGAGGGAATCTTCGGGATGTCATACTTGAACAAACGTGCTCGGGAAATCCACTCAGGAGCTCTGGCTGAGAAGTCTGGTCGGGAGGCCTGCTCGGATATCCTGGTTGGGAGCTCTGGCCGGAAGTCTGATCGGGAGACCTGCTTGGGAGATCTGCTCAGATATCCTGGTCGGGGTTATGGTCGGGAAACCTGGTCGGGTGACCTGGTCCTGACCCCTGGTCGGGGCATGACCCTTTGTGCGCGGGCTTAAGGAAAACTCTGCACGGGCATTCTGATCGGGCTATCTGTTCAGGCAGTCTGCTCGGGACGTCTACTCGGGAACTCTACTCGGGCAGTGTGTCATTGCGCTTGGGCACTAGGAAAGTTCTGCTTGGGCAATCTGCTCGGGCATTGACCATTCGTGCTTGGGCACTAGGATGGTTATGTTCGGGTAGTCTGTTCGGGCATACTTACCATTTGTGCTTGGGCATTAAGATGGTTCTGCTCAGGTAGTCTGCTCGGGCATACTTACTATCTGTGCTTGGGCATTAAGATGGTTATGCTCGGGTAGTCTGCTCGGGCATACTTACCATATGTGCTTGGGCATTAAGATGGTTCTGCTCGGGTAGTCTGCTCGGGCATACTTACCATCTGTGCTTGGGCATTAAGATGGTTCTGCTCGGGCATGTGTACCATTCATGATTTGGTACTAGGACGGCTCTGCTCAGGTATTCTCTTTGGGAACTCTGCTCTGGCAGTCTGTCCGGGAACGATGCTCGGGCAGTCTAATCGGGAGATGGTCCAATTGTTATCTTGCCACGTGTCAGGGAGGCATGCAGGTGTAACGGTCCTTTAGCCGCCAAATCTAAGGCGGTTACTTTTTGAATTTCAAAATTTAATGCTCCGGGAATCGCACAAGACACGTGTCTTAAATGTTACCGCCTTTGTAGGGGCAGTTGTTTCACCTCCCTTCTATATATTTGGGCTCCTCTTTTCATTTGCCCCTACTGCTCACTCTCACTCTGTCCTGCTCAACTCTAACAAGTAAGTTCCTCTTCTTTTCTTCTTGCTCAGCACATATCTATTTTCCCTTAGTAGCATCTAAATATCGTAGATTCTGTTTTAGAACATGTCTTCAACACCTTCGAGTAGTTCTTCATCACCTACGAGTAGTTCAACAGAAAACGATTTAGAAAGTGATTCAGAAAGTAGATCTTCACAAGTAGGTACTTCAACTCATAGAAATCAAGTAGGAACTTCTACTCCCCAAGTCAACACTTCGTTTCCCCGTAGAGATGCTCTTGGGGAAATCAAGGATGAAGCCGAGGATAAATTTGATGAAGACACTTGGTTCTCCACAGATGAGAAAAGGAACAAGATGACAAAAGAAAGCATAGTCGAGCTTTTGGAAGAAATTCCTTTGCCTCCTCCCTTCTCTTCTCGGGTTCCTGTGCTTCAAGAGCCTGCCAACTATGGTACGGACTTGGAAACAAGTGTCTACGAAGGTCAGATTAGATCTGGCTATAGAGTTCCCATGCACCCCTTTGCTGTCGCCTTTTTTAACCACTATAAAATGGCGCCAGGTCAACTTGTGCCCAACGGGTGGAGAAAACTTGTTGGTTTGATCTACCTTGTGCAAACTTCAGGGTATCTAGTGACGGTCGATGACTTTATGAGGCTATACCTTAAAGTGTGCTTTATAAAGAATGTGGCCAACAGTGTTGGTTGGTATTATATTCACAACCGGATCCGAGTGATAAAGGGGGGTCCTAAATCCAACAAAGGTTGGCACTCCCGGTACTTCTTCATCCAGCGGCCAAGCGGCAAATGAGAGTTCCCAAGAAAGTGGAACGGTTTCTGAAAAGATTATGAAAAGAGAGGTTCCCTGGCTCCCAATGCTACCACAAAAAACTGATTGATCACATAAAGAGGAAGGGTGTTCTCAGTATTGACGAGTCCCTTTCAGATCAAGAAATGCGGCATGCGGGGCTCCTTCCTCCTGCCCCCGCTTTGCCTGTTCCTCCAACTCCTGTCATAGAGTCCCAACCTGTTTTGGGGCCTAAGACTCAAGGACTGGCGATAGGAACGTCATCTTCTAGGACTTTAAATCTAGGTAGAGTCTAAAGCCATGTTTTTATATTTCTTTCCTTTATAATTGTAAACATGTTACCTAACCCTGTTCTTTTTTCAGAAATGGCTAGCGAATGAGGAAGTGCAAAAGGTAATTTTTTAGGTCTGCTCCAAAAGGCTTCAAAAGGGAAAAGGAAGGAAGGTACAGGGGAAGGCTCTTCTCCCCTTATAAAAAGGGCCCGTGCTCCGACTCCTCCAGTGCCTCCGCTTGTGGTTGAGGATCTTCCCATCGACAAAGATCCAATTTTTCATGCCAGATGGACCATTAAGAGAGGCGACTCTGGAATGCCAAACTCGCATGTCTCTGCTCAGCACTTAGCTCATAGGGTGTTGCCAAGCGATAAACTCATCTTGGAAAACCAACCTCATGAGGCCTTTGCTATGGCGCACGTCCAGGCTACTTACAACGTAATTTGAATTACTTCATTCTCTTTGGCTTTCAATTAAACTCTTCCCATTCTTCTATCATATCATCGTTTTCATCTCTCTTCTCTTTTCAAGCATACTACTACAGCAGCCAGATGCAGGACAAGTTTGCGATGGCGATGGACGTGGCCCGCATCGCTGAGACTGACAAGATAGCAGCCGAAGGCAAGGCTGACAAACTTGATAAGGAGGTCAAAAACCTAACAAACTTGATAAGGAGGTCAAAAACCTAAAGATGGAGAATGCTGATCTGCTTACCAAGCTCGGTCGCCTGGAAAAATATGCGAGAAGCTAAGGCATGAGAAAGCCGAGATGGGGAACAAGGCCATTCAGGCATTCCTTGATGGTACCACTGGGGAAGAATGGCTTCGGAAGCGAACAGAAGATGGATTTTCTATCTTCCAGGAGGGCTTTCAGAAAGCCAAGGAACTGACGATGGCCAAGTATCCTAGCCTTTTCTTGGATGATATCGTGGTGCCCATCTTTGAGTCGCCATCGGGGGAATGACCGCACCTCCCGAAGCTGGAGATGCTATTTCTCTTGGGGAGAAAAGTGTCTGATCTGGGAATGCTCCTACATCTTAGGACCATTTATATGTATTCCCCTGTTTTGTAATTGTTACTTGATGTTCCCCCTGTACTCTTATTGCCCCAGAGGCTTGCAATTTGATCTTGTTTTTGTTTACCCGTTGATGGGTTTTATTTTCGCAATCATGTGTTGAATCTCTTCTCATCTTGCATTGTCTTGAGGCACACGTTAGATTTGTAAGGGATTCTCCATTTGCTTGTAGGGGTAATAATATTTCTCTATTCCATGTGCTCGGACCTAAGCTCTTGGGAGCTTAAGCCTTGGAACTTTGCCTGAGTATGATGCTAGAACTTTAGCTCTTGAGAGCTAGATCTTTCGAATGTCGCCTAAGTAGGCTACTCGGAATCATCTTTGGGAAGATTAATCATTGGATCTTAGGATCCATTAGAGGCTGCGCCCCACGTTAGCCTCTCTAGAGAGAGGACATAGAGTTGTGCATGCAAGTTGTTGCATGTGCTAAGTGTTTGAAAGTCCCCGTGAGGGGTCACCTCTCATGTGGAGGGTGTTTGTTTTGTGCAAGTTTGTGTTCTTTAGCTTGAGCTGACCACATCATGCTTGCATTTTACTTTGACGCGAACCCTTATTGTCAGCTAAGGGCTGGCAAAGAAGCCTTGCACTCACGCTTGGCCAAGTTTCGAATTAACAAAACAGGGTAGGGCAACGAATTCCCACTAGGTTTTGCCGTTTCTCAGGCTAGAACTAAAGCTAGACCGTGTCAGGTAAGACTTGTGTCTTACCCTATCACATTGGGTGATACTTTGCTTGAGCAACATTCGTGGTTTTACTTGTTCGGGCAACCTACTCGGGCAGTCTGCTCGAGTATTGAATGTATAATGTTCTTGGGAACATGAATATCGTTATCTGAGCGAGAATCAACACTGTTTTGCGGTCGTGGAAAATAACTCTTTCGAACAATGTTAAAGATGTTAAGCTTGGATAAACGAAATGATATATTTCAAACTGAAGAGGATTCTCATTACAATGGAAATAATTCATCTTTATTATCCAATTAAACTCTATCCCTCTTTCCCCCTAAAAAAAGGAAATGTCTTGTGACAGATACAAGACTCTACTGGTAGTATTGTCGCAAGTTTTCAGCATTCCATGTTCGCGGGATTGCTTCTCCTGAGAGTGTTTCTAGTGAATAAGCGCTTGGTCTAAGCACCTTCGATACCTTGTAAGGTCCTTCCCAGTTTGGCGACAACTTTTCGACAGTAGCCTTTGGATTATAGTATCGCGTGACTCGCTGTTTTGTTGAAATCATTTGATCTAAAGCTTGGGCTCGCGCATCATCTAATAGATCCAGATTTCCTCTAAGATTCTCCTCGTTTTCTACCTCCAAAAACTGCAACACTCGAACTGTGGGGAGGGCCACTTCTACGGGTAGTAGCGCCTCTGTCCCGAAACACAACAGAAATGGTGTCTCGCCCGTCACAGAATGGGGTGTTGTGCGTATGCCCAAAGTACCTTAGGGAGCTCATCAACCCATGCCCCCTTAGCATCATCCAGCTTTCTTTTCAACCCTTGAAGGATGGAGCAATTCATGTTCTCTGTTTGTCCATTGGATTGGGGATGAGCGACCGACGTAAAGCGGAGACCGATAGAGAGACCTTCACAAAAGCTTCAAAAGTTAGAATTATTGAATTGCTTCCTATTATCGGTGATCAGGACCTTTGGAACCCCAAAGCGGCAGACAACGCTCTTCCAGAAGAACTCTTCGCATTTCGACGCCGTTATGGTGGCCAATGCTTCGGCCTCAGTCCATTTTGTGAAGTAATCGATGGCGACTATCACAAAGCGTCGTTGCCCAGTAGCCATCGGAAAGGGGCCTAAAATATCAATTCCCCACATTGCGAACGGGATTGGGGAAGTTAAGATACTAAGGGGCACCGCCGGTGTGTGCGTGAGTGGGGCAAATTTTTGACACCGGTCGCACCTTTTTGTGCATTTAATCGCGTCTTTCTGCATCCCTGGCCAGTAATAGCCTTGCCTCAAAATTTTATGTGCCAAGTTTTTTCCACCCAAGTGTTGTCCGCAAATACCTTCATGAACCTCCTGCAATGCATAGTCTGCCTCTTTAGGGCTTAGGCACTTAAGGTACGGTAAGCTAAAGGACTTCTTGTATAGCACCCCATCCACCAAAGTAAACCGAGCACCTTTAGCACGTAAATTGCGTGCTTCGCTTCGGTCTAAAGGTAACTTTCCCGAGACGAGGTATTGAATAATTGGGTCCATCCAGCAAGGTTCATATTCTATTACATCAATTTCCTTTAAGAGCTGAATACTTCTTTCTTAGAGGAACTCAATGTATATTGCTCGGGAAAACTCTAAAATGTCCGCGGAAGTTAGTCTAGACAGTGAATCTGCTTGGGCATTTTGTTCTCTCGGTATGTGGTGAATGGCAAAAATTTTAAACTTCACGGCTTCCGTCTTCACGACTAGAGATACTGGGCCATTTTGTCATCTTTCGCTCCATACTCTCCCAAAATATGATTCACAACCAACTGAGAATCGCTGTGGATGGAAAGAGAGTCAACTTTTAGAGAATGTGCCAACCTTATTCCTGTTAATAGTGCTTCGTACTCAGCTTCATTGTTTGATGCTTGGAAATTGAAGCGGATGGCAAATTCGATCATGAATTTCTCAGGGCTGATAAGTATAAGCCCGGCTCCGCTACTCCCTACCTTAGAAGAGCCGTCGACATAAAGGAGCCAAGGATCTGAAACTTCTGAAAGAATCAACTGCGGGAGGTCTTCCGGTATTGTGCATTCAACAACAAAATCTGATAAGGCTTGAGCCTTAATTGCCGTACGGGGTTTGTACTTAATATCAAACTCACCCAGTTCCACTGACCAGTTTACCAATCTTCCCGACGCGTCAGGATTTTGGAGAACTTTCCCCAAAGGTTGATCAGTCAATACGACAACGGTGTGTGACTGGAAGTATGGTCTCAATTTTCTCGCTGAGATGACAAGGGCAAGGGCCACTTTGTCTATTCGAGGATACCTTGTCTCCACATCTTGTAGGACCTTGCTTATGTAATAAACAGGTCTTTTCTTGCCTTTCTCTTCCCAGATTAAAACCGTGCTTACCGCTACTTCACTAATCGACAGGTATAGGAACAAGTCTTCACCAGTAACTGGTTTCGTAAGAAGCGGTGGGGACGATAAGTAATTCTTCAATTCCTCGAACGATAGTTGGCATTCTTCTGTCCACTCGAAATCTTTCGCCTTCCTGATAGCCTTAAAAAAGGGGAGGCATTTTTCCACTGATTTGGACATGAATCTTCCTAACGCAGCCACTCTTCTCGTAAGCTCCTGAACCTGTTTGATTGTCTTAGGCAATTTCATGGCATGAATAGCTCATATCTTCTCTGGGTTGGCCTCGATACCCCGTTGAGACACCATAAATCCTAAGAATTTTCCTGACGCTACGCCAAACGTACACTTGAGTGGGTTTAGCTTCATGTTGTAAGCCCTCAGGATGTCAAAGGTTTCCTTAAGGTCGTTCACATGAGCCCCGACTTCTACACTCTTTACCAGCATGTCGTCCACGTATACCTCCATATTTTATCCATTTGAATCGTGGAAGATAATGTTAACGAGGCGCTGATAAGTCGCCCTGGTATTCTTGAGTTCGAAAGCCATGACTTTGTAGCAATATAACCCTCGTTCTGTAATAAAGAAAGTCTTGGACGCACATCTTGATCTAGTTGTAACCGGAGTATGCATCCATGAAACTTAACAGCTCATGACCCGAAGTTGCATCAATTAAGATATCGATTCGTGGTAGCGGGTAACTGTCTTTTGGGCAGGCCTTGTTGAGGTTGGTGAAGTTGATGCATATGCGCCAACGGTCGCTCGACTTGGGTACCATCACGACATTGGCAATCCAATCAGGGTATGATATCTCCTCAATGAATCCAGCTGCCAATAATTTGTCCACTTTTTCCTCAATCTTTACTTGTCTTTTTGGAACGAACGTCCTCTTCTTTTGTTTGACTGGCTTCTTGAGCGGGTCCACATTCAGTTTATGGGTGATCATTTCCGGATCAATCCTGGGCATATCGGATGCTGTCCAAGCGAAGATGTCTGAGTAGCTTCGCAATAAGTCTACAAGCTTGAGCTTGAGGTCGGCTGACAAACCTGTTCCCACCCTTACTGTCTTTTCTTGGTTTCCTGGATATAACTCGATATCAATGAGGTCTTTAACGGGCTTGCCTGTCTCGACTTCGGTCTCGTCCCTCAAATCTTTAATCATGAGGGTTTCATTGGCTCTGTTTCGGCACGACGCCATGTAGCACTGTCGAGCGACCACCTGGTCTCCCTTGACTTCCCCAACTCCATTGTCCGTGGGGAATTTCATTTTCATGTGGTGTGTTGATACCACCGCCTTTAACTGGTTTAACGTTGCTTGGCCTAGAATGCATTATAGGCCGAAGGAACGCGTACTACCACGAAATCCAGCATCAGCTTGGCTTGGGTCGGAGGGGCACCCACGGTTACTAGTAATGCAATAATTCCCTTGCAGACAACAGGGTGGTTAGAGAAGCCGTATAGAGGCGTATCTATCTTCCGTAAGCGGTCGGGTGGAATGTTCATTTTTTGAAATGCCTCATAAAAAAGTACCTCAGCTGAGCTCCCATTATCTACGAGGATTCTTTTTATGTCGAAGTTTTCCACTCGAAGGGTAACTACCAGGGGGTCATCAGAGAAGGATATTGTTGAGGCCGGTTATATCTTCTGCTTTTTAGTCAACGGGCCTACAATTGTGAGGACTTCTCTTGCGTAAGCTTTTCGTCCCTGCCCGGACGAGCCTCCTGCAGCGATACCTCCAAAGATAGTGTTGATGACGCCAGCATTTTCCTGCACTTCTTCTCTTCCTGCTAAGGGAGTGGCTTCCCTCTTTTCATTTCTTCAATTGATATACCCTCGCAAGTGTCCGCGTTTGATAAGAGCCTCTATTGCATGCTTGAGCGATTCACAATTATCGGTAGTATGGCCATTGCCATTGTGGTAACGGCACCACAAATTCCTGTCTCTCTTACTAGGCACCGACCTCATCTTGTCTGGTTTTTCCAAGATTTCTTTATCCTTTATCTCATGGAGAATCTACGATGGTCTAGCAGTCAATGGCGTCAGATTCTTCATGTCGAACATCTCTTTGGGGCGCCTTTCGTCCCTTCTTGAACGCTTGGAACCCCGTCCACCTCTTGGACTATCTTCTCAAGCTCTCTTTTCTTGCTCTTGCCCATTGTCCCCTCGGTGTTCTTTGTGGGTTTCCAAGTATTCTTCGGCCTGGATGTACTTGTTGGCTTTATCCAACAAGGAGCTCATGCTTCTAGGGGGACTCTTATTTACCTCAAATGCAAACTTGGATGTAGGACGAAGCCCGCACATAAAAGCCGTGTACTTTACTGACTCATCCGGGTTATCTATTTCTAATGTCGCCGCATTGAAGCGTCCTAAATATCGCGACAATGATTTGTTCCTTTCCTGGACCACGTTGAGGAGACTTGCTGAATTCTTCCTCCGAGTTCGGCTGCTCACAAAATGTTTCTGAAATAAGTTAGATAGCTGGGTGAAGGAATGGATGGACCTGGGTCGTAGAGACTTAAACCACGCGTGCACTGCCTTCCTCAAAGTGGTTGGGAAGGCCCGGCACATGACGGCATCTGAGACCTGGAGGAGTAGCATATTTGTTTGAAACTGGTAGATGTGCTCTCCAGGGTCTCCGCTCCCATCATATAAATCGCATTGTGGAATCCGAAAATTAGGAGGAAGTTTTGCCTTCTCAATTAGTTTGGACAAGGGGTATCCAGAGTCTTCTCTTGGGGGAGTGAATTCCTCCAGGCGGGGTCCAGAGGTGGTTTTGTGAGAAGTTCGCCCTTGGGGACCCACTTTTCATTTGAAGGCATGAATTCATCCTTGGGGACAATGCCTTTGGTCCGCGCCGCGTCGATCTCGAATTTTGCCACCTAAAACAGGGGATGAATTCGTGCTGTCCTCCATTGATGTCTCGCGTCAGAAACATGAGCCACTTCTGGTGACATGTTTCTCGATTTCTTGTTCTGGCTGATAGCTGGGATCAGTCTCTGATTCATGCCTTCGACCATAGTCGGACCTTAAGGTCAGTCTAAGATGAAGGTCGCTAGGATCTAGATGCATCTGGTTAGTAGAAATCGTCGGGGCTACCTCTTCAAGCTTTTTCTGTAAGGTAGTTACCAAGCCCCTAAGTTCGTGCACTTCTCTGGTCAGATCTGCGTTCGGAGTGTTAAACAGCTTTTGGGTCAGACGATGGCGTAAGTCTCCTCTTTTTAAAAGAGGGGTCGGGGAACGAGTTCCCTGGGAGCTGTCGGTCGTCTTCGGGGTGACTGAAGTCACATTAATCTAGTCGTTACTGGAACGTTATTGGGATGGTGCTGGTTGCCGCCCTTTTCGGCGGGAGCCACTTGATCTTGCTCGTCGATTTTGGACAGAGCAACTGTCTGCAGGAGTGTCTGAAGATGATTTTCTCGCCATGTTCCCTGTCGGTCCCACGGATGGCTCCAAAATGTTGCTACTAGAATATTGATCGGGAACCACGGCTGGGAAATGGACCTGCAAAATAGAACACGGAGTGACCACCGGGGATGTTCCGGTGGAGGATGCTCCGATGCTAAAGTCAGAACATCGCTACAGGGGTGGAGCTCTGAATAGCAGAAAATGCACTAGGTGCTGGTGTGTGAACTTGTCTGCGTACCTGAGGCTTTTCTCCTCATATAGACTCCTCCCAGACTCCTCCCTTGTTCAAGACTCTTCCCCAATAGGCCTTCGACATACTAGAACTGCGTTAGGACTCTCCTTTCAATAGTAGAGTCCTACAAGGCCTCTATCACCTCCTCTAGAGCCTATCCTGATACAGGCCCCAAAGTCAATTCGAGGTTGACCACACCACGTGTCACCATTTAGTTGGGTGGACATATTTAGCTGTATCAGTGACGTAGGGGGGCATTAAATTTATAGTTTATGATCTGGACCGAGAGGCAAGCAATGCATGTGTAATGCATAAGGGTACGATGTAAAAGAGAATGAACGAAAGTTTCCAGATAAAAAGGATAAGGGTTACGGTAAACAATAAAAAGTCATAAGACAAAACAGGAGAACGCTGTTAAAGTTTTTATTATTTCTTTGTTAAAAAATATTATTTTCAATCAACTTGTTTACCCTCAATTTATCATTAAATGTAGTTTAAAAAGAGAAAATTAAAATTTTAGCAACAAATCACAGTGTGAATTAACATATTAAAAGTGAAGTTTCTTTCTTACGATATTAACAAAAGCATGATTAAGTTTCTTTCTTATGATATTAACAAAAGCATAATTAAGTTTCGGTTTCAAGGTAACGAAAAGTCAAAAATCCTTAGGGAGAATAATTGACTTTGCCAAAGTCAGACATCTCAAAACCTCATAATTGCAGTATCCTTTTTGAAGATGAAGGAATACATAAATGCAATTAAAATTCACTTTTTTTTATTTCTTACAGCTAGGAATTTATTTTTTCTCGCCAGAAATGGTGCTTCTGGATGACCTTTTCGGTGGCAGCTTTTAGTGTCGGGGAAGGGAAAAATAAATAGTGGGGATAAATAAATATAGATAGATGAATGGAAATACTAGTAATTCTGTACGTTGAGTGTAAAGACGGTAGACCGCAAAGATGGGGGTATGATGTAATCAACCGACCAACCGAACCCGCAGTGGACCCCGCCCTTCTTCCCACCGAAACGGCACATCATAATAAGCTTGTTAATGGCGAGGGGTGGGGACCAATCCCACTCAATTCATCTTACTCTCATACCAAGCGTGTACTCACTCACCCACCCACTCATCTGGACCGCCCATCATTTCTCTCTTCTTAGCCAGATTATAATATAGGGCCACGAGAGTAGTATCATTGCTGTAGATCCTACGTACGTGTATTACGAAATTGCCAAATAATTAGTTTCACCCCAAAAACAAAATTGCCAAATAATTTCTATCCTTGAAAAATAAATTAGTCAACCTTTCAAGTGTGTAGTGTGGCTAGCAAAACATAGTGAAAAGCAATGCTGCTCTTTCTGTATTTTTCTAGATTATCGATCTGTTATCTTGCAAAGAAGACAAAGAAGCAGATTTTTTTTTACGAAATAATCCATCTGCCTCAATGTACATGACAAAATATATTTTCATACTTTTAGTTTTCTTTCACATCATTGAGTTAAGTGATGTCGTTTCAAATTATTTCTATGGTAAATTTTTAACAGATAATGGATGTAAAAAGTATTATATTTACGGATAACGATTACACCTATTTATCTAAAACACCTTATTATGTTATAACACATTGATTAATCATTTTAAATAATTATCAAAGCGCATGATAATCAAATCTAATAAACCAACCAAAACTGTGCTCCGTTAACCAGAAGTGATTATTGCTAATCATAATTAGTAACATTCTAAGTTAATTATTTTTCACGAAATATAAATTTTTTGATCAAACAATAATGAAAACCATTCTGCAATACTTGAATTCACAGTGACCGTCCAAACCATTAGTCTATCATTTGTGACCATCGGCTCAAAGGTTAAACGTGACAAAAATTAACTTATAAGAGATAAAAAAAAAAGTTTATTTTAGAATATATGTTTAGTTCAAGTTCTGAATACATAAAATCAGTGACGGTATATTTTCAGCCATTTAAGAGGAGGAGGAGGAGGAGGGCTATTTAATGGCCCTTTATTCAACTCCATTCAAGACAAGGGCCACACTGTATTTGTCTTTTTGTCCATTTTCTAAAATAGTTACAACTTTCCCCGTCAATTTAATACCCCGGCATTAAATAGACAAAGACAGTGAAGAACCTTTCATTGACCAAGGACCAAACCGAAATCAGGGAATAAAATAATCCACCAAAAGTGACGTCACCCCTCCTTTGACTCTTTTCCTTCATCCATCCATCCATCCATCATTCATAACCCCCCCCCCCCCCCCCCCTCTCTCCCTCTCTAAACCTAACTCCCACACTTGAACTCTCTTGGAGTGGAGTACGGATTCACAAATCACTCAATCCCCCCACCTCTCTCTCTCTAAACCCCGTTTCTCCTGCTGCTTATTGTCTCTCTTCTAAAATGAGGAGGGACGACCTGTGCATAACGGTGCCTACTTTCTTCAGGTGCCCGATTTCGCTGGACGTCATGAAATCCCCTGTGAGCCTGTGCACGGGGGTGACCTACGACCGCTCCAGCATCCAGCGCTGGCTCGACAGCGGCAACAACACGTGTCCCGCCACCATGCAGGTCCTCCACACCAAGGACTTCGTCCCCAACCACACCCTCCACCGCCTCATCCAGATCTGGTCCGACTCGGTCCTCACTCGTTCCTCCCCGAGTCCGACTCGCCCACCCCTGACCAAGCCCGCCACCTCGTCGACCAAATCCAGCGCAATCCCAGTGGCGACAGCTGCTTCAGATGCATATCCAAACTTTCTTCCTTCGCAAATGATTCCGACCAGAACCGCAAGCTCTTAGCGTCGACCGACGGTTTTTTAGCACTGCTGTTCGGAATTCTCGGCAAACAGACGGATAACGTGTTCTTCGCCGAGAAAATTGTTCGACTGTGCTACGTTATTGTCGAGGAATACGGCGCAGATAAAGAACAGCTAGTGAAACTAGTCATCCAGAAAGATTCCCTTAGTTCAATGCTGCTTTTACTTAAACAAGGAAGTTTAGATTCGAAAATCGCGACGGCTAGGGTTTTGGAATTGATCTCAGTCGACTTGGAATCTAAGGTCTGCGTCGCGGAGTACAAGGATATTTTAGTCGAGTTGCTGAGATTAGCGAGTTATGAATCCGATACTAGCGCGGTCGAGGTAGGATTATCGTGCTTGGTAAGCATTTCAATGCCGAAGAAGACCAGAATCAGATTAGTCGATCTCGGAGCTGTGAAAGTCTTGGCAAAAATGGTGTCAGGTTCGGCAATGAGCGCGTCGGTGGTGGAGAAGGTCTTGAAACTCATCGAGATGGTATCGGCCTGTAAGGAAGGGCGAGCGGAGATATGTGAGGATGAGGTGTGCGTTGAAGCGATCGTGAAGAAGGTGTTGAAGGTCTCGAGCGTGGCGACGGAGCACGCGGTGAGCATATTGTGGAGCTTGTGTTGCTTGTTTCGGGACCACAAGGCGCAGGAGGCGGTGGCGAGGAGCAATGGCTTGGCGAAGATTCTGGTGTTGATGCAGAGTAATTGTTCGCCGGCGGTCAGGCAGATGTCGGGCGACTTGTTGAAGAGATTCCGGGTGAATTCCAAGTGTTGTCAGTCCAGTTATGATACTAAGACTACACATATCATGCCATTTTGATGATGCGCCATCATGCGTGGGTTTGGTTGTACAAACAATCATATGCAACTGATTTTTCTCCTCTCTCCGTTGGGTACATGGGGGAGAGACTTTTTTCTCCCCTTCTGTAAATGAAAGGGTTGACACCGAAAGTTGAGAATTCAATTTATTTCTTTTGATTCCTAAGATACTATTCTGGATTGGTGCACCCATGTGTTTCCTCTCTCTCTCTCTCTCTCTCTCTCTCTCAACACGTTAGACTAAGAATGCTATGCTCTAAAGTGCCCGTTGTTTGAGAATTTAATATCCTAAATACTGTTCTATCGGTTGTTGTATCACGTTATTTTTTTATCATCGCTATAATATAAATTCTCAATCCTATAGGGTGCGCTCTTCTTCCTTTCTTTTACTCCGCTCTTACTCTTTGAGGCAAACTAGCGACTCAAGTGGCGCACTCTAATCAGGGTCAATCAAATCCAAGAGCCGGTGAAGGCCTTCCCTCCCATTCGCATCATTTTCGCCAGACTCTGAGCCAAAGGGATGTAACCAGTAAGTGCCACTAATGAATTCACCAGCATTAGATGAAAGAAGCCAGAACCTGGGAATTGGGGCCAGAGGGCACCCAGAAATTCAGAACCACGGGCGGAGAAAGGCTACGCAAATGACAAGTTACACAAGCAAACAATGTTTCGGGAAGAGGACAATGTGCCGCAATTGCTGAAACAGTTGCCTTTGCTGACCCTAATCAAACTTTCTCTTTCAGTTTTATGGGTTAGATTACAGAAAAAGTGTGAAAGGGATTGGAATCACAATCCCTGAAACAAATCTGCGGGGCTAAAGGAGAGAGAAGGGTTTGACTTGGACCCTTCCAACATGCAACTATAATCGAAACAAGGAAAGATTGGCCATAGAGAATGCACCAACTTTTTAATCACATTATTACGCCTAAGAAAGTATCAGTATTGTAAGACTGACTAAATTGTTTGGGATGCTGAAGAGAGGGGGTGTCACTCAAACCATAAACTAATGAAACAAGTAAAGCGATTGATTCAATGGTTCATGGGACAGTGCTACTCTTGTACCGTACCGGGCACTTGAGAATTTTTAAAAGTAATAAAGGAATGGCTGGCAATGAAAAGTTTGGGAGGGATTATTCCCCAAGCACTAGAAGGCCAAGGTCCAGTCCCTTTTCTTCCCTTTGTTTGTTGTTTCTTAGCCTAACACTTTGAAGTAAATTTGTTGTGGTTTCAATAAATTTATGGGATCATGTTGACTAATGGTCCATCGTGTTATACAAACAGGTATATTTGAATATTGGTGTCCTTTTGTGTGTGTGTGTGTGAGTGTGAATACAACACCATGTCGTCGTTTCCGCTCCTCCTATCACTCATCTAATGAGTTGGCCACTTTTTACCCCCCTCTTTTTTTTTTAGCGATATGATTGTATTATATGTTGGTTAAGACTTCAAAGCTGATAAAAGACGTTTAGGCTAGAAAATTCACATGAAATTATTGAATTAACTCGTGATCTGGCACCATATACGTATACATATACACTCGAGTCAAAGACTTCAAGAAGAAATATCCTTAGTGGATCTTTATCTTGAACTGGTTTATGAAGTTTATGTTAGTTTTTTTTTTTTACTTCTTTTCAATTGTTTTTAAGATAGTGAAATGTAAATATCGCTCTGCAAAAAAGAGAAAGAAATATGTTGGAGACTTTCCATGTATTTCGGTCTAGAAATAAAAAAGTGTAAACAACTTTGGCTGAAGTTACAAGCAATCCGCGCACTGGTCGCACCAGAGACTGGACGCCCCCTAATTGCGTGGTATACACATTTTGAGTGAAAAATGATTTGTGGAAACCAAAAATGCAAAGTTTTTAAGTGGACGCAAAATTATGCGATGGGGTATTCGTGTTTGGATCAAGTTGGAGCTGTCACGTGACCTTTTTATATTGGACGGTGGTATGATTACAGGGCCACTCTTGGCGAACATCATTACCTTTTAAGTCTTGTTTGGGCAAACTGGTTTGGGGATGTTCAACAAACAACTCAAGATTTCTTCTTCCCTCTTCAAATATTGTAGGTGTACATCTCATTCGGAAAATTTCTTCGCGGGTGTTATTCTTGGATAGTGTATGCTTCTAATTATTCACAAAATAAAATTTAGCTGCAATCTCTGTTTTGCATAAGAATAATTCACAATCTCTCGTATGATATCAGAAGCTGGCTGCTTAATATGTTCAGTGACGTTTTTGCAAACATCTTGAAAGATAATTCTCATCGATACTTTTTAAACATCACTAGTTAAAAGTTATTGAACATATTAAGCGACCGTCATTTCTCGCTATACGAAGGGTTATTGGTTCTTCTTACTATCTGAGTTGTTGTCAAATATTTTTCATTAGTCAGTTTCCTTTGATTTTTTTATGTTCTTTTGCCACAATAAGGAAGTCACCGTAAATATTCTAATCGGGCTTGTACTACACAATCAAGATTACCACCCCCCCCCACCTCATTACTAATCTGAAGAGTTCATAAATAGGCTCACAAATGGGCTCATTAAAGCTCCTTCATATTCTTTCATTTACTAGACCAGCCAGTGGCTCAAAATTAGAGCTCCTAAACAAATGGGCCAAGTTTGAAAATCACATGGTTTAGAACAAGTTCTGAACAAAATTGTATAACTTGTTTATAGTATTTTAACAACATATTAATTGATGTAAAACTAATCCAGTTCTCATTTATGTATATAATTTATGTCCACTTAAAGCATAAATTTATGAAATCGATAAACTTTAGTTATGTGAATCCAGCTCAAGCATGTGAACCCAAGCTCAATGTTCCAGCCCGTGGATAATCTAACACGGATACAATTGGTTATACCTAAATGATGCCTCATGCCATTTTTTCATTGGATCTCCGATGATCCGGAAAATGATAGGGTCAATGCAATGTCCAATGAATTAGGCAATTACGTTACAAGAAAAAGAACTTTTAGTGATGGATATTTTCGCCGCTAAACATCTGATATCTGTCGGCAAAGAGTTTTAGCAATGTACGTCCCGTGGCTAAAAGCTCGTTGCCTACAATCCCGACTCTAAAAGTTTTGCGACCGAATTTTTCAATCCGTCGCCTAAAGTTTACCTTCAACGACGGACGTACAAATACAATTAGCAACGGATATTCCGTCGCTAATTGTATTTTCCCTATTTTAACTTATTTTTTTTAGAAATAATTTATTACGTAAAATATTTAGCGACGGAATATTTCGTCGCTAAAAATTATTGACTTTTAGCGACGGAAGTCCAGTCGCTAAACGTTTTTCGTTTAAAAATTTAGCGACGGAAATTTCCTTCGCTACAAGTCATTCATTACTAGTAGTTAGACCTTTAGCGACAGAATAAAATCCGTCGTCAAAAGTCAAACTAATTGTAATTTTTTATTTTTTTAATACTTAAACATGTAATTATAAAATTCTTAACAATCATAATCGAAAAATAAAATGTATACAAAATTCAGGAGGGCACGAGAGCGGGGTACAATAGAGTAGGGGAGGGGATGTGTCACGACCCGAACCCACGAATGGACCCGTGAGCTAGGCACGTGACCGGCCGCAGACCCAATGGGCTCCACCCAAAGGCTCTGCCAGGCCTTACGCGCTAAAATCCAATATATGCTGAAGCAGAAATTAAAACGTCTACAAACTTTAATTACATTTTCATATTTCTATTTGAATACAGTATTTATGCTAAAACTCATTATAACTCTGATTTATCAACGGCTAAAACTAAACCAACAACTTAAATATTTCAGCGACTCATTCCATACAGTGTCTGAAGTTCCGCACCAAATTGTCTCTTCCTATGCTCCTCACCATCGCCTTACTTTCAACCTGAAATGATAAGTAAGGGATGAGCTTCCACGTGCTCAGTAAGTAAACAATGATTCAACTAGGTGGACCATAGCATGCAAAAAAAAAATAACTCGCTTTATATTATAGCAACATTAAGAAATCTAAAATCATAGAATAAGAAACCATCTGTTTAAACCAAATAAAGAACATGGAACAAAACTAAGGCATAAAATCATTAACACAAAAATCCCAAGACAAACGGTTCCATCCCACATTAGTTTCAAACGATATGCTGCGGTCAGCGTACGAGCCCCCCCGACTAGGGCCCGAAATCCCTCCTACACCCGGGATAAAATAATCATGTGGACGCAAGGGCGCACCACCAGCCACAGTACTGTGCATCAACGTACAAGCCCCGTTGACCAGGGCCCGAAATCCAACTTTCCCCCGTGGATATGGGGCACAACAATCGAATAAATAAACAGACAATCTTTTGGTTCATTGTAAACACAACCATTTTCGATGGCTTTCAACATGTTCCCTATTCGCAAATATGTCAAATGCCAAAATATTTCAAATCTGAGTTTCTTTGCATTCTCTAAGCAAACTATCAGTTACATGCTGGTCCGATTTTTAATGGGAAATAAATCACGAAATGTTTTTCGACAAATTAAGCCAGAGCGGCTAAACATACTTAAAACGGTCAATGCTGATAAGCAACACATTTTTAACAGTAAATAAACATATACGTTGCTTATAAAAATACTAGTTGAATCAAAGGGTCACTTACTTGTCGCTGACACATTTCCTCGATCCAAAATCTAGTGCGATGATCAGTTGTTACCTTTGACCAATAAAACCGTTAATGCGATTCCTTTCATCTCCATAGCCCCGACTTCATTAGAACCGAAGGGTATCATTGATGAAAATGCAGAATTCCTGTTGGATATTTTCTTAAACAATTCAGACGCCGCAACCGCAACCACACCTGATTCGAAGTACTTTCAATGCCCTTCTTTTTATCTTCGTGTCTCAGCTTTACGACAACCCGAAGTATCATCAGTCTCGACAGAACATTCCTGTTGAACATGTCTTCAAGCAAATTCGATGGCGCAGTCAACTGCCTGACCTTTACATACCCATCCCATATCATGCCTAGTTTACCACATCATTCTTGGCATCTAATCACCGTTGCCGAACATCCCTTAATTCACCCGTTTTAGCAACCACCACACGGCACGCACCTTGTATGTACAACATACACACAGTGCCATCATTAAACCACAACTACAACCACAACAGTATCGCAACTGTACCACCGAACTCCGTTCATTGTCCATACCACCAAAACCCAACACACGACTGCTGACTTCCCCAACCCACCTATTACTACATGTGCCACCTTCTAATAAACCCACAACTAGCTCACCATTTCACACACAAGTTCACATGCCCAAACTCACCCATTTGCTGACCGCCTCACACATAGATACGTGCCATGCACCCATCATTTGTTCATCCTAAAATGCACACTAGGACACATATTGCTAGATACATCACTTCACCTTCCAAAGCACAAGCACACGTACACGCTAAGACACAAAAATATTCACACAGTTGCAATGTACACCCACCCCATAGTGCCCCACATACACACCCAATTTCACATGATTGTCCGACAACAACCACACCATATACATGACAACCACACACATGTCGTGCACCCACAGTTATGCACACATACCACCTTCCACCACCACACTACCGCTAAATTTCAACCACTGCATAGCCACCAAAATCACAACACTACCCAACCCCGCTTCATAATGAATACCATTAAAAACCAATTCTACACCGTAGTCATGGATCCCAACGCCGACGACAATCGAATAGCCGTTGATGTTGAACGGTGAATGTTCTTTTGACGGAGGGCAGTGCTTGGGTGGCAGGGCGATTCGGTTAAGGACCCACGGTGGTGGCTTATAGTGGATGGTTACCGGTGGTTGCAGATTTTGACGGTGGTGGATGAAGGTCGGCGATTGCCATTTTTGGCTCGCCGTGAAATTTCAGTTACGATGCCGGTTATAGGTCTCAGTGGTCAAGGTAGTTGATTGGTGGATGAAAGGAGAGAGCTGTCGACTGGCCCATGGTCATCCTTAGTGTCGATCAGAGTTTTAGTTCGCCGGTGATAAGTACCAGGCAGTGGTGGCGGAGTAGATCGCGATGGTGACAGGAGTCTACGATTGCTCTTGGATCTGCCTGATGGGCAACGATAGCACGGCTGGATGGCGGTGGCGAAGGCTTATGGAACGGGACGGTGGTGGCGACGGCGTGGAGGCTCGGTGAAGGGCAGTCGCGATCTGGAAGAGGAGCTGGGCGGCGATGGGCTGTCAGCGCAATTGGCTACGGTATTGTGGTCGCGGAGGCGTTGGTGATGGTGCTCGGTGAAGGAGCACCGGAGTTGATCGGCGGTGATGGGGCACCTGGCCGGCAGCGGGGCTGTCTCGAGGTGGGGTGGCGCCGCCGATCTAGGGCCGGCTGCCATCTTCTCTCCCCGTCTTCTCTCTCTGTTCTCTTTCTTTTTTTTTCTTTTCCTTTTGTTGACTTTCTCTGGTTTTCTTTTCTTTTCTTTTCTTTTCTTTTCTTTTCTTTTTTTTTTACTCATTTTATCTTATTCCATATATATATAAATATCTCTCAATTTCCTCTAATCTCTCCCCTCTCTCTCTCTCTCTCCCTCTCTCTCTTCTTTTTTTAAATGCCACACTTTCTCCATAAATCACCCTATTTGCCATATTTAAATAACAAAGATTAGAGATTAAATATTTATATAATAAACTCTAATTAATTATAATCTCTCCAGATTGACCGGCTACATTTCATTTATTTCTCTCTTGCACCCATTCTTATTTGCAGCTAGTGGTACTTTAAATTTGTTACTAGTAATACTGCCCAAGCAAAAAGTCGTTAAAAATTCGAAAGAACATCTCTCCTAAAACTGTCGTTAAGCTAATAATAACCGGGTAAACCTAGGTTCGAGGTATTACAGGATGGGTGTACAAGTCGGGGAGGGGGGAGGGCACGGGAGCGAGATACAAAGAGCTAGGAAGGAGAAGGGCTGATCAGGGTTCGGCAAGTCTCGGATCTGATGGATCCTGCTGATCGTCCTCATCCACAGGGCACTGTGATCCAGATCCTGCTCGTCATGTCCAGCATCAGTGCCTTGCATGTAAAGGCACAAACACATTAATCTCGATAGCAATCGTATGTAGTGTTCACTAAACGTATATAGTGGTTGTACCTGATTATGTATCATGATCATCCTATAAACCTCCACAGCAATGCGAAGGACCTCGTCCTCATGTAACGATGAGCGCTCCACGGTCGGTGTCTGCGTCTATAGAGATGCAGTGGGGGATAGGGACGCTCCTATCACGACACATGCATTCATACTAGGGAGGCCGCGTACGCGGCCTAATTAAAACTGATTAACCCTAATTTATTCTTAATTAAACTCTACTTTACAGTAACTATTCCTAATTAAACCCAACTAACTCCGATTAGCCCTATACTTAACGTTAATTAACCCTAATTTACTGTTAATTTAATCTCTAATTAGCTCTAATCACTGTTGATGAACCTAATTAAATCTGATTGTTCTGATAAATCGTAGACAAACCTTAATTAAACCCAATTAGGGTAATTAACTATAATATGCTCTAATTAGACTCAATTAGCCCAATTAGTTCGAATTAAATCCTAAATAACACTAACTGAGTCTAATTAAATGCAATTAACTGTAATCAACCTAATAGCTCAAATTACCCTAATTGCCCCTAATTAACACATTAACTTGACATGTTCAGCTTAATTAGCTATTATCGATTTAGGTTTGGTACAAAATCATTTGGTTATAGTGAACTTGAGTAGAAAAAATCATCATTCCTAAATCCTTTAATATCTAACGATCTACCAAATCAAGATTCTCAAGTAAACCCGGTGCTTTTGGTTGGTAAGTTATGGACTAAAAAAATTTCTTAGCTCATCATGTTGAACCATCTGGTCTAAGATCTTATCTTCTGGGATTTCAAATAACACTCGTGGCTCGCAACTCTCTATGTCTGCTGAACAGAAGACTTTCTGAGACAAAAGGTCTTTCTCAGCCTGTCGCAGACATTTCTTGCCCTCCATTGTTCTTGAGGTAATTAGATGGTAAATATACAGTTTTCTTCAGACCGATCCCATATGCTCGACGTATGGCTTGCCTTTCAACTGATGGATTGCAAC